>APFE030513423.1:27420-80131 GCA_000404065.3 Pinus taeda
ATATGATCTTCAGGTCGAGTTGGGTCGAGTTCTTGCAATCTCGGGTGGGATAGTGATGATTATTTATCTATATAATAGGTGCTAAGGGAAGAGTCCCTTGAAAACCATCCAATTCAAGCTATTAAGCATGGTGATCCAATAGGGTTGAGCCTTAATTCTTTAAGTGTCGGGTGTTAAGTCTCAATAGAACCGTGCACATAGAACTACTGTGAATGAGCTTGTAGGTAGGGAATGGTTCTCAAACCATTCGTATTATAAGCATTGTGGGTTGGAGTTTAGGACCCACAGGAGATTAGAAGGCCAGATCCCATAAGTCAAGTGACTTGGTGCATCGATCCAAATGCTTAGGTAAGATAAATTCAGGGTATCGATGAGTGAGAGCTCATGGTCATTAGATAACCTAGGAACTTTGTCCCCAAATATTTCGAGGGGAGCCCTAAGAGTAACCTCCAAGAATTTATTTATGAGATTACTCGACAGGTGGGGTTGGTTGGTAAGTGGTTTGTGTCACGGTAGAGGAAAACGCGAAATAATTTTAACATGGAACTTGATTTTCACCTAACCTCAGAAGACTAGGCGAGACCCACACCTAGCCTGGCAGATGATGTGGCCTTGGAGCCATGTGGCATATGGAAAATAGGGCATGTGTTAGACAGCTTTGAGCGTTCTTGGGGCTCATGTGGCCTAGATTTGAGTAGCATGTGGTGGGTGTTGGGTGGGGCCACACGAAGCGAGATGTCACCTCGATCGAAAAGGAGCGATGATGCCACTGAGGCATTTTTTCCTCAGAAGAAATAATGAGGGACCACACTAGTAAATCCCAACATTTAATCTTTGGGATGTCATGGTAGGAGTGGGCCCGAGTGTGTGATGTTGTTGTGAGTGATGTGAGTACACAATGAAGAATAGATTTCTAGGGTTACATGTAATCTTAGAAGGGTCATCCCTAGAAGAAATGGTGAGGGGTGGCATGAATTATTTTTGAGAAGGTTACCTCTAGGGTGACATGTCTGTGAGGGGCTCTCACCCATAATACCTTTTATATCGCACATATGTGTTAAGGGTTAGTTCATGCCTATTGTATATTGGGGTTATTGCATGACCAATATGAATGGGTCGACAGCTAAAGCAACATTTCCATGTGGCGATAAGGTGGCCGACTAGGATAGCCACGTCGGTGCCACATAGTGGGTTGATGAAGTAACGTTCATTGAATGGCCATATATTTTGACTTTAGGGTAAAAATGGAGAAAAATTTTATATCTTTGGAAAGGTATTGACAAGATGAACACAATGGTTTCAACCATTTTAAGTTTTAAGAGAGTTGGAAAAGGGAAAAAAATTTAGACCCCATACCCATAACTTGACCTTCGAGATCATATCATCACAATAACTACCTCCTTCTAACCTTAGTTGGGGGTTGGGGATAGTAGAGGGTATGTTATAGGGTGGTATCAGAGCTTCCAAGTTCAACACTTGGATTGGAAGGGCTCTATTGTAGAATTAACAAGCGAAGGTTCAACATTGGACTTTCAAAGATCTAGTGAGGCCTTCAAGCCTTGTGATAAGTGTTAGAAACCTAATTTTTGTTGTAAATGGATTACGCATGCTATTTAGTGTGTTTTCATTATGATATACATATGCATGTAACAAAATACTAAAGATTTATAGGAGTTTATTGATGTTGATGTACTAATTGAGGTGTAATGATACATCTAGCTTTATTCTAACAGATTTCCATCGGAAAGCCAAGGTGATAGTGTTTATTATGCTTCTGAATTTTGTTAAAATCTAGCAGTTATGTGTGTTTATGAAAACACATAAAAGACACTAAGGCCCAAAGAGATGAAGGTCAAAGATCATAAGAAAAAAAACGAGTGGTACAATATAGAACCAATAGACCAAGGAATGAATAATAAAATGGTGCATTATAGCTCCGATGAATCACAACATGGATATGAAAAGGAAGGAAAATGAAGAGGAAAGATCAGTGGGACAGAAAGGAGGGGTAGAATCTCCTCATTGGATGGACACTCTGAGGAGCTTAAGAGTAGAAATAAATAGCTACAAGGTTGGAAACGAGAGGCTTTTTAGAGTGCAAGAGAAACAAGCCAAAGTCAAGGCACTTTAACTGCAAAGTATGTCAGATTTGCAAAGGAAAATGCAACGTGAGTTGGGAATCAACCATAGGGACATGCAAAGTCCTTTGGGACAAGGAGAAAAAACTAGTGGGGAAAATGAGAGCATATCTAGAAAGAGGCACAAATTATCAAGTGAAGAAACTGTGAAAGCATGTAATATGCTAAGTGCTCCTAAGAAGAAGTCAAGCACCCATAAGCAGTAGTATGATGATACTCATAGAAGGTCACATCGTCATTGCCACCATCATCACCATGAGGATAGGAGGGAAAGAGAGTTTGTATCAGAGGAGATTAAGAAGGCTAAACCTCCTACATTTTATGGTGAAATGAGGAAATCAGAGGATGTTTAAGCTCGTCTATTGGGAATGAAGAAGTTCTTTCGAATCCATGACTATTCAGAGAACATGAAAGTGAAGGTAGCCACTTTTAGCCTAAAAGGAAAGGTCGATATATGGTGGGAAGATATGAAAAATGTAAAGGGAATAAGAGAAGAAGAGTTGTCGTAGAAAGTGTTTGGGGAGTATTTTAGGAGAAAGTATCTCTCTAAGAGATATTTCAACAGCAAGGAAAAGGAGTTCTATGAGCTCAAACTGGGTCAAATAATAGATGAGTACACCACCAAATTCTTATAATTTCTAAGGTATGCTCCCTACCTTAAAGAAAAAAAATAAAAGATTCAGAGATATGTTAGTGCACTGCCACAATCCTTCAAAGATAGAATCAATTTTGATGAGTCGAAGTCATTAGAAGATGCAATTTGAAAGATGAAGCACTACTATGAGCATTCTAGGCATAAGCCTAAATATAAGTTAGACTCGAAATACAAAGGCAATGTCAAGTTTAAAGGAAAAAGGAAAAAATCAACCAATGGAGCAAGTGTGACCCTTGTTAACCTAGAAAAATAGTAAAAAGGAATCCAAGGGTTGTGAGAAAGGTCCATTTAAGTGTTGGACTTGTGGACACAATCACTTAAGGAAAAATTGCCTACAACATAAGCACACTGGCCCAAGATTGTACAACGGAAAAGAGGCGAGACAGTCAAGGACGTGGCTCAAAATGTACCCAAAATCTAAGCAGCAGTGGATAACTGTCAAGTTGATCACCAGGTAACAATTATAGAGATGGAAGGTATGCTTTGTGACCAAAACATTTCAGTTTTGATTGACCCTTGTTCAAATTCTAGTTACATCAATCCCGCTATTGTCGATAAATGCACACTAAAGAAAGAAGCACATGGTGATTCTTGGCTAGTGCAACTAGTGACATGGACGAAAAGGAGAGTTAAGAATTGGGTGAGTGCTTTCCAATCAAATTGAATGGGATTCCAACGATTATAAATATTAATGTGTTCCCATTGGGAGCATATAGTGTATTGTTATGAATAGATTGATTACGTGCACATCAAACCAAGATAGAATTCTTTTAGAAGACCATTGAATTCATGGATGAAGCTAGAGAGCATAGAGTATTGCATGGAAAGTTGAAACCCACTTCATGAGATTAATTTTTTCTATGAAAGCCAAGAGTAGTTGTAGAAAAGGATGCCTTCTATCTATTGTAAAAATATCTAGCAACATTGAAGCTAACTACAGTGTCGAGAATGATGACAACGATATCCTGAGAAAATACCCAGTTTTAAAGTAGTTTTCAAATGTGTTTCCCCAAGAAATTCATGGTTTACCTCCTCGTAGAAAGGTGGATTCTTCTATTGAACCAATGTTAGGGGTAGCTTTAACATCCAAATCTCCATATATAATTAGCACTCAAGAGTTAGTTGAGTTGAAGCTACAACTCAAGGTGATGTTGGACAAGGGCTACATAAGGCCAAGTGTGTCTCCCTAGGGAGAATATCTATTCGTGATGAAAAAGGATGGCACACTTAGGCTGTGCATTAATTACAAAAAACTAAACAAGGTAACGATCAAGAACAAGTATTCATTGCCATGAATCGATGGTTTATTTGATTAGTTGAGAGGAGAAACAATTTTCTCCAAGATTGATCTGAGATCAAGTTATCATTAGGTGCATATAAAATATGAGGATATCCATAAAACAACCTTTAGAATGAAGCATGGGCATCATGATTTTGTGTTAGTTCCCTTTGGGCTTACTAATGCACCTGCAACTTTCATGTGCCTTATGAAAAGTGTGGTGCAACCTTACTTGGATAAGTTTGTGATAGTGTTCGTTGATGACATTTTGGTCTATTCAAAGACCAAGGAGGAACATGAAGAACATCAAGCCGCAGTACTACAATTGCTAAGAGAGCATAAGATTAATGCAAATCTTAGTAAGTGCAACTTATTTCAGTCAAAAATTCATTACTTGGGACACATTGTCTCAAGGGAGGGAGTAGCATTTAATCTAGAGAAGGTTAAGGCCATCATGGAATGGCCAACACCTAAGAATGTGGTTGAGGTTAGATACTTCATGGGACTGATAGGATATTACAGGAGTTTTATTAAAAGTTTCTCCAAGATCAGTGGTCCAATTATTGCCTTGCAAAGAAATGGAAAGAAGTTTGAATGGACAACTTATTGTGCAACAAGCTTTGATCAACCGAAACAACTATTAACCATTGCACCAGTACTAAGAATTACATACCCAAAAAAGGATTTCATTGTATGCATGGATGCCTGCAAAGAGGGACTTGGGGGAGTATTAATGTAGGAAGGTCAAGTATTCTGCTATGTTTCCCAGAAATTAAATGAACATGAGAAAAACTATGTGGCTCATGACTTAGAATTGGCTACCACCATCCATGCATTGAATATGTGGAGGCATTACCTCCTCAGCTAAAGTTTTACTCTAATGAATGATCATGGAGGGTTTAAATATTTGTTTGAACAACCTAATTTAAACGCTAGGAAAGCTAGATGGTTTGCCACACTTCGTGAATTTGATTTTGAAATCAAATATGTAAAAGGTAAGGAGAATAAAGTGGTTGACACACTCAGTAGGAGAGTGCAACTACACCATATAGCATCCATGAGTTCCTATGGAACTGATATTTGAAGAAAGGATAAAAAATGTTGGGAAGCACGATGAATAATATCAGCAACTGAAAAAGAAAAAAGAAAATAAATAAATAAATAAATTGCAGCAAGGTTCCGAGAGCAAAAAAATAAGGGAATATAGCCTTGTTGAAAGCAAGATGATTAAATTCTAAAGCAGAATTTATGTGTCAAATGACAACAACTTGAAGCAACTCATATCAAAATATTTTCATGCCAACCCATACTCTGACCACCTGGGTTATCAAAAGACACTAACAACCATCAAGAAATTCTATTTCTAACTGATTTGAAAAGGGATGTGGCAGATTTCATCTCCTAGTGCATAGAGTGCCAACAAGTAAAGGTTGAGTGAAAGAATCCAATTGGCTTATTGCAACCTACTCCCCATTCTGGAATGGAAGTGAGAAGTGAATTTATGTGTCAAATGACAACAACTTGAAGAAACTCATATCAAAAGAGTTTCATGCCAACCCATACTCCAACCACCCAGATTATCAAAAGACACTAACAACCATCAAGAAATTCTATTTTCTAACTGATTTGAAAAGGATTGTGGCAGATTGCATCTCCAAGTGCATAGAGTGCCAACAAGTAAAGGTTGAGTGAAAGAATCCAATTGGCTTATTGCAACCTATTCTCCATTCCAGAATGGAAGTGAGAAGTGAATTTATGTGTCAAATGAAAACAACTTGAAGAAACTCATATCAAAAGAGTTTCATGCCAACCCATACTCCGACCACCTGGGTTATTAAAAGACATTAACAACCATCAAGAAAATCTATTTCTAACTGATTTGAAAAGGGATGTGGCAGATTTCATCTCCAAGTGCATAGAGTGCCAACAAGTAAAGGTTGAGTGAAAGAATCCAACTGGCTTATTGCAACCTATTCCCCATTCTGGAATGGAAGTGAGAAGTGATTTCTATAGATTTTATTACAAGGTTGTCAAATACTTCTAAGTAATGCGATGCAATCATGGTAGTGGTAAAGAAGTTGAGTAAAGCGATTCATTTTGTGGTTGTTAAGTCTACAAATTCAGCCAGTGAAGTAGCTGAAATCTTCATTAAGGATATTGTGAGATTGCATGGAGTTCCCATGAATAATATCTCGGATAGAGATGCCAAGTTCACTTTATATTTATAGAGACAACTATTTGCAAGATCGAGAACTGAACTAGAATTTAGCATAGCATATCATCCTCAAACTAATGGGAAAATAGAGAGTAAAAACATGATCCTTTAAGACATGTTGAGGATGTATGTGATGCTCCAACCAAGGAAGTGCAAAGAATATCTTCCACTTGCATAATTCACATAAAACAATGGATATCAAGAGTCTTTGAGAATGAGCCCATTTGAAGCAATTTAAGGGAGAAGTTTTAATACACCCATTAGTTGGAATGATCTAGTGAATAGATCTTTATCGGTCCTGACATGTTAAAATACATGTAACAGGAAATGAAAGCTATTAAACAAAATTTTAAAATGGCACAGGACAAGAAGAAGAGCTATGCAGACCAACATAGGGTTCACAAAGCATTCCAAATAAGGGAACATGTTTTCCTGTGAGTTAGACCCAAGAAAATCTACTTGAAATTTGGGTCATGTTCCAAGCTAGCACCATGGTTTTGTGAGCTAATTGAAGTGCTATAAAGGATAGGGCTAGTGGCCTATAGGCTAGCCTTTCCTCTAGCAATAAGAGTTCATGATTTATTTCATGTTTCATTACTTAAAAGATACATTCAATATGTTAATCATGTAATTGATTGATTTGTATTACAGGTAGAACCAGAAGGAGAGTTCCAACCATAACCTTTGTGCATCTTGGATTGGAGGCAACTTATGCTCCAGAACCAAGCAATAGAGCAAGTCAAAGTGCAGTGGAGGAACTTTGGGCCTAAGGAAACCACACGGGAAATGGATGACTAGATGCAGACATCATATCCTTTCTTATTTGTTGAGTAAAAGTAAATGTAAATATAATGTAAATGTTGTACAAAGATGTGTATATAAAGCTCCATATCAACAATGCTTGGTCTAAAGCATATTTTAGTTGTATGTGGTTATTGAACATCGAGGATGGTCTCTCCCCCAAGGGGAATTGTGACATCCCCTAGTTAATAATTTCCCATTGTAAATAATTGCAATGAATTAAAACGCTGAGAGAAAGGGACACATATTCTAGATTACTTGAGGAAGGAGGTTACTTGAGGAATGGGTTTCCTCAAATATCAATCCCAATAGGTTGAATGATTTTAAATGGGATGTCTATGCCATAAATTAACTGAAAGAGGAAAGGATAATCATAGGCCCATGTGTATTTTAGCTCCAATAGTAAGAAAGAAAAATATAAAAACTTAAAGGCAACATGAGTTGCATTTGCCTAGGTGGTTGATTGGTGTGGAGCTAGGAAGAAGATAGATTGTTAGTCAATTTGGAATGGCTCACACTCTTTTGCACACATGCATACACATAGGAAACAAAGAAATAAGTCACTCTCACTCTCTCACAAGAGGTGTGGAAGATAATACATAAGGAAGAGAGAAGCAAGAAAAATCCATCCAAGGGAAGAAGTGAAAGGGCAGAGAATGCATCAATCAAAGTTGGCAATAATCAAGCTCTAGAGAGATTAAACCAAATAAAGAACCCTCATAGAGGCTTGGTTGGGTGAAAACATTTATAGATAACAATGGCTTGCCAATAAGGCTGAAGAACCCACTAGAAGCTTGTGGATTGATGAACCTACTGGATTTGAAAGAGTCACTTGGGTGCTTGTGAGGGTTGATGAACCACCAAGAGTTGCCTTGGGGATTAAGCTTTGGTGCTTGAATCACTTATGAACCACTTGGAGAGGTGATCTCTTTACCCATTAGTAGTTTATCCACTGATGAACCTTCCTTAGTGTGTAATCTCTTCTCCTGAAAGTGAGTTGAGACTCCTTGTACTATGATATCCTAGCATGGATGTTGATTTTGTCTAAAGAATCAAAATAGACTGAGTGGGAGCTCATGTGGCTGGTGGATGAAGGAAGAGTGGCCTTATGATCCTATTTTAGCTGTCTTTACTGGTTGAAGTTTGCCTCATAAGAATTCCACCTCAAGTACTGGAATCTAGCTCAAGGGTGACAACTATAAGTAATAGTGGTTGTAGCTTGTCTATGGTTGGGTGGAGAGTTAGAGTCCCACTCTTAGTTTCCAAATCTCTTATAAGATAAGTATACTCTTACATTTTGTTCTTGTGGTTGTTATTATGTCCATATGTATTGCATTGAAATAAGGTCATGCTAGCATTGAGGAGTGTTGTTTCTTACATAATGAGGAATGGCAATGTTCTGTGTCAAGATCTTATGAAATGGTTCATTTCTTTTGGATATTCTGAGCTTGGAATAACTTAAGACTGCTAGAGAATAAAGATATAGAAATATTTGCTAATGAACAATTACTTACAATGACCCATTAGTATATCTAGTTACTATGTTAATGACTGACAAATGTTAATAGTAAGGAATATGTAATTCCCATGTAGAAATTCTCTGGAATGTCTTTCAAAGGTGTTGTATTCCTGTAAATTCTCTTGAGTTTGTGGATTAGTCTATATGGCTTGTGTGTGAAAAGGTAACAACCTGTGTTAATCAAATGAGTGACTACATGGGAATGATGAGGCCAGTAAGCCTTGGTTTATAAATTGCAAACTCAAGAGGATTACCATTCTTACCTACACACACAAACACACACATATATGATTTGCAGGTTGATTTCTTGCAAGCCTCGGTGGGATAACAATTATTATTTATCTATATATAGAGTGCTAAGGGAAGAGTCCCTTGAAAACCCCTCGATTCAATTTATTGTGCATGGTGATCCAACAGGGTTAAGCCTCGATGCTTTAAGTGTCTGGCACTAAGTCTCAATATACCCATGCGCATAGAAACATAGTGAATGAGCCTGTAGATGGGGAATGGTTCTCAAGCCATTCATATTATAAGTACCACAATCTAGATTTCAGGACCCAAAGGAGCTTAGAAGGCTAGAACCCATTAACCAAGTGACTGGGTGCATTGATCCAAACTCTTAGGCAAGAGAAATTCAGATCATCGATGAGTGAGACGATGGTTGTTGGATAACCTCATAACTTTTTCTCTGGATATTTTGAGGGGATCCCCAAGATTAACCTCTAAGATTTTATTTCCGAGATGACTTGGAAGGTGGGGCCGATATGTAAGTGGTTTGTGTCTCACGACAGAGGAAAACATGAAATAATTTTAACATGGAACTTCATTTTCACTTAGCCTCGAAAGACAAGGCAGGATCCACACCTAGTGTGGTGAATGATGTGGCCTTGGGGCCATGTGGCGTTTAGAGAATAAAGCATGTGTTAGCTATTTTTAAGGGTTTTGGGGGTCCACGTGACTTGGATGTGAGTAGCACATAGAGCATGTTGGGTGGAGCCACGTGAAGGGGGATGTCACCCTAACAAAAAAGGGTCGATGACATCACCCCAATGTTTTTTCCTCAGAATAAATAGCGAGGTATTGTGCTAGTAAATCCAAAGATTTAATCTCTGGGGCATTGTGGAAGGAGTGGGCCCAAGTGTGCATTGTTTTTGTGAGGGATGTGAAGACATGGTGGAGAAGGGACCACTAAGGTTCCATGTAATCTCCGAAGAGTCATCCCCGGAAGAAACGGTGAGGGGAAACATGAGTTATTTCCAAGAAGTTTACCTTCGAGGTGATGTGGCCGCAAAGGGCCCGCACCCATAATACCTTTCATATCGTACTTATGTGTTAAAGGTTGAGTCATGCCTGCTATATAGTGGGGTTATCACGTGACCAATAGGAGCAGGTCGATAGCTAAAGCAACAATGTCATGTGGTGATAAGGTGGCCAACTAGGATAGCCACATGGGCACCACATGGAAAGTTGGTGAAGTGGCACTAACTGAATGACTAACATCTTAATGGGAATATATTTTGACTTGAGAGTTAGAATGGAGAAAATTTTAATATCGCTGGAAAGGTCTCAATTAGACAAATACAACGGTGCCAATCATTTTAAGTTTTAAGAGAGTAAGAAAAGGGTGAAAATTTTAGATCCTGTTTCCATAACTTGACCTTGGATATTGAGTCATCATAATAACTACCTCCTTTGACCCTTAGTTGGGGGTTGGTGATAGTAGGGGGGTATGTTACATATGTGAGTGGGTATGTTATGGGAGCGGTCTTGATGTAGGGAGGAAGCGCAATATGCTACCATTCTAAAGTATTTCATGGGAAATTTATTAACTACCCCACCTATGACAAGGAGTTCTATGCCTTGGTGAAAACTGTGAAAAAGTAGAAACACTAATTGATGGGAAAGGAGATAGTAATCCACACACATCCACTATAATACCTACATGCTAGGAGTAAGCTACAATATACCAAGCATTACAAATGAATGGGGTTTCCACAACAGTTTCATTTAGCGATCAAATACAAGAAGGGAAGCACAAACAAGTTGGTTGACATGCTTTCAAGGCCACCCACATCAAAGATCACAATTTTTGGAACTTTTATGCACATGAAGGCATTCATCCATGATGCATATAGAGAGGAATATTTAGAGGATGAGTATTTCAAGGAGATGTTTCAACAGTTGTAGATCCATATTTATGTGCATGATAGTTGATTACCATCTCCAAGATGGGTCACTCTACCGACTTTATAAGTTATGTGTTCCCAAAGGTGAGTGATTACAGTTAAATAGAGAGGTTCACACCTCCAAGGTTGCAGGGCACTTTGGTGTAGGGAAGATAGTGGCCAACTTGTAGAGGTATGTGTATTGGCCCAAGATGCAAGAACATGTAGCGAGGTTGATAAGAGGATGTATGCTTTGTTGTACCAACAAGCCTAGTAACATGAAACAAGGTCTATATCATCCCTTACCAGTACCCACTCGTCCTTGGGAAAACATTTCCATGGACTTTGTGGGAGGTTTACCAACAACCAAGAAGGGACATGACTACCTATTCGTGGTAGTTGATAGGTTCAGTAAGATGTGCATTCTAATGCCTTGTAAAAAGACCATCAGTGGGACAGAAGCAATAAGATTTCTCTTTGGATTGGTTTGGGTGCACTTTTGGATACCGATGAGTATCATTTTAGAAAATGACATAAGATTTCTCAGTGCATTTTGTACTATATTGTAGGAGAAGATGGACACAAAGTTGAGGAGGTCCACAACATTATGTCCTTAGACAGATGGGAAAACGGAAGTACTTAACAAGACTTTGGTGCAACTTTTGAGGGGTTACAATCATAAGTGTTCGAAGACCTGGGATGAAAATATGGCATATATACAACAATATTATATAACATAGCAGTCCACACTTCTACTAGTCATTCCCTATTTAAAACTTTTTTTGGACATTTTCCACCTTTACCTTTGGAGATTGCATATGGGTAGAAAGGAGGAGTAAGGGAGGATCTTACAGGGAATGCCTTAAGGGTAGACAAATTTCTTTAGAAGATCAGTAAGATCCATATATAGGTACATGGTACACTGCAAAAGTCATAAGAAAAGTATAAGGTCAAACATGATCAACACATAACATATAAGTCTTTCAAGGTGGGAGACAGAGTATGGCTATAATTGAACAAGGAGATGCTACAAGGTCCTGGTAAGAAAATCAAGGCTCTACAGTATGGTCCCGTTGAGATACTAGAAAATATGGTAGATAATGCCTATAAGCTCAATCTACCCCAATACATGTGATTTTACTTAGTTGTGAATGTAGAGAATTCAAAACTCTATGAGCCTTCTGTGCTAGATAAGGAAGAGGAACATGTCCTACCTTTTGTATAGGATTTGGAACTAGATTCTCAGACAAAGTTGACAGAAGATACAATTTTGTAGAAGAGGTCCAGAACTACAAGACATGGACAGCCTGACCTTTGGTAGATTGGGTTAAAAGGAAAACTTCTAGGAAAAGCTAAATGGTACACCCATGAGAAGGTATTTCCTCACCTCATTCAATAGAATATTTTAGGGACCAAAAGCCTCCCAAAATGAGAGGTGTGATTTGGATTGTGTCATTACATTTTTTTTTTACCCATCTCAATGCTTTCATAGTGAAAAAAATGCAAGAATCAACTCCTAAGACCATTTTTATCAGTGGGACTCAGTTTGAAAATTTGGGTTTGAAACCTTCCGAGAGCATTTTGAGGCATAAAACAAGATTTTTTGGATGTAAAAATTTTCCGCTTTAGAGTAGAACCTATTTTTTTTCCTATTCTACACATAAATACCTTTATATTAGTGCAAGAATCACCTCAATCAAAGTTTGTATGCAAACATTATGCCACTCAGAAGTTGACCTTCTTATTTTGGCCATCATAATTCGAGAGGTTGCAATGTCATCCCTCATTACTCATGGAAAATGGGCTAGCCACATCATCATGATGTAGAAAACTCTAGAAGATTCCATATTGTAACTCTAGTTAAGAGTTGAAGGAGTTAACCATAACCACTAGTAGGCTATCATGTTCTGTTATAAATGAGCCACTAAGAGGAAAAGAGGTTCTATTTTTTTTCGATTGTATCTTGTTCCATGAATGAGTAGAGTAACTAAGGGATAGGGAGAGAGCACACTAAAAAGGATTTGTGCACTAATGTAACCTATGCGCCACATGCATTACTTCTTTGTACTCGTAACCATTTTCTATTGAGAGAAAGGGAGTAGAGCAACGTCACATTCTAGCTGGGTTTTCTCCCAAAAGGGTTTCCAGGGATATAGGTTGTGTCATTCGTATTTTGTGAGCTTCTATTTTGTTATTCTCTATTTTCTACTTATGGTTTAGTAAAAGGATTGTGTGCATTTCTCTCTTATTTAAGAGAAAAGAGGCCCAAGGCCACATTGTTCCCCACAAATCCCACAGACTCCTTAGGCATCAAGTGAGTTGACATCAAAACATGCAAACATGTCAACCAAAGCCTCCTCCCTAGTAAAGGTATGTTTTTCTAACTTTCTTTGCTTTTTTTGTTATTATTTAAATGTAAAAAAATACAAAATTTTAAATTGTTTTTTTTTTTAATAATGCAGATTAATTCAAACCAAATCAACAAAACAACCCCATAGTAGAGCCATCCCATTACAGAAGCTTAAATTGCAAATTATTTAAATGAGTTATTAATATTAATTGAAGAAATCAAGCACACAAAGGAACCATCACAACTCTCATTAGCCCACATCCTTTAACAATTTTATTTCCTCGATTAGTCGTGCCAATGGGTAATTGAACACTATCACTAAATATAGGGCCATGATAAGAGAGTTTTACTCCACTTGTATTAGTAAAGAACAAGTTAAATAATTGAATATCTCTAAAAAAAATTGATTTTGGGGTTATTTATTGGCGTAGAACCAATCAAACCTTTGATAGAAGGAAGATACATGTTTGAATTGATTGGTGCACATTTGATACATGGAAATAAAATTGGATGCGTCATCTATTTCTGGTTTTTTATAAACCTCCCTCTAATAATAGGGAGGTGCCATTATATTTCCTTTGGAAATTATGGGCTATGTTCATATATGGTCTCCATGATAACTATTTTGACATGAGTGAGTTCTAGTGGGTTGGTCTTGGTTGTACGCAACATTGACCAAATTCTAGGCATAATCCATTAAGAGGGCCACCTACTCCTAAATATATGCCCAGAATCCCCAGAGGAACCTTAGCTTTCAAATAATATTGATGACACTAATAATGCAATAACACATCTCACATGAATTATAATGCAACATAATTCACTTATGGCGGCCTCAAGATGAAATCCATTAGAGGAGTCTTTTATACCTCTAGGTGTAGGACCTTCAAGCCACACTGATTATAGACCATCAACTCCTTATAGGTAGGTTGGTGTTCTTGGTTTAAGTCATATGGTGGAAAATTATGCTCTCATTTTGAATAGAAAAATTAGTTGGATCTATAATTTATTGTATATATAGGAAGGTACACATCATGAAGTACCCATAGATGCTACCAGCAAACAATCATAAAACTCAAGATATGGAGCATGCCCTTTGTGGAGGAACAACCCCCATAGAAAAAGGTGAATAAGAGACCATTGAAGAATTTTGGGGGTGGTAAATTCCCAAAGAAAAGGGCCAAAAACATTGTTACATCATCACCTACTCCATCATCCAAAACCCCCACTACTATAGATGAGTTGAAAGAGTCAAGGAAGCAACCCAACAATGACAAGGAGGAGGTGTCTAAACAAAGACAAGATGACAATCCCCCTTCTGGTAAGTCCGAATTTGACCTTTTATCTCAGCAAGTCAATAATTAAGGATGGAAAATGATGCTTTAAGAAACAACTTGATATATTAAGAAAAATCTCATACTAAGAAAAATTTAGGGTTAGAAACCTGATTAGGGGCAGTATAAACTATGGGTGCACCTTCTTCTCCTTCTAAAACTAGAAAAAATAAAAAATAATTGTGTAAGGTGTATGGGGAACTTCTTGAAGAAGTTGCATGTACATGGGATGAAATTTAGAAAACTTGAAATTGTTTCAGTGGGGGTACAAATAGAAGTTTAAGTGAGGAGCATGAAATTTCAGGTTGTGACACAAGAACATATTAAAGATGTTGTTATCAGACAAGAACCATGAATTGAATTAGAGCAGTATGAGGAGTTTCAAGTTGTGACACAATAACCTACTAAAGATGTTGATGCCATACAATAACTAGCAGTTGAATTAGAGAAGCCTAGGGGAAATAAAATCAATGGTACATAATAACCTGACAATGATGCTACTGATACAAAAGAATCAATAGCTAAGGCAGCATAGTTGGAGGAAGAGAAAGAGATGGAAGAACAGAATGACCTACAAAAATATGTTGAAGGCACCGTTGTAATAGTGGTAGAGGCAGTACGACCAAAATATGATGATCATTTGAGTTTAGTATTTTTACTTGTTGAATTGGGTAAATGGAGACGATATCACCTCCCTATATATACAATAAATTACAGATCCAAAAAGTCTAAAGAGAAATAAACTCTCATAATGTAGATTTTGGATTTTTAAGTATAATTTATCACATATGTTGTGATGAAATGTCTAGTGGAATATCCACGAAAATATACGGATCAAGTTGTTAGATCATTTCGTAAATAAGTGCATGTTGTTGTCTAGTATTTTGGACTACTCTTATTTTATATTTATTTTCTAAGCTAAAATTTAAAAAAGAACATAATGGATATTTGCTTGTATACATGGATAACATTTCTAGTGAACTCATCGACATAGACTAATGCATCTCATCCAAGAGAAATTCCCACTATGCACTTATTGAGAAAGAATTATCTAAATGCCAACAAATAATAACCAATTAAACTAACCCCTTAAACTAACTCTTGTTTCATATATGTTACAAGTTCAATGATCCAAACTTTATTATTTATCATTAAATTTTAATTTTTTACATTTCATCAACAAGAAAAGAAATTCAAGGTCACTGGGTGACCATTACATCCACAGAAAATCTAGGAAGATCAACTACGAAGGTAATCTTTTAAATTCCACCCGCTAGACTAGCAAGACCTAACCCCAAATGCGTTGAGAAGAATTGACCCTGTAACCTCCCGATTAATGAGGTACTTAACAATGGAGACTCGACCAATTAAACTAACCCTTTAAAACTAATTTAATTTTAAATATTACTTTAATAATAATTAATAATATTATTTTATTTTATTTTAAAATATTATATATATATATATATTATAAAATATTATTAACTTATACTTTTTTTAATTAAAACATAAATATAAATTAAAAAACAGTGAAATGTAAATTTTCGATTCTACGTTTATTTCTCATAATTCAATTACATGTGCAGGAAATTTTACACTCAAATTTGAAGTCTCGCCATTCAATTACATGCTCATATTTCCACTTGAAAACATGCACATATCTCATCCTAATTTATTGCTAAAATATTGATTACATATAATGATTTACCCATTTCAATGTAGGTAAAAATGCTCTGGATTACATGCACTTTCAAGAGTGCAAAACATAATAATATTAAAATGAGAGAATCTTATAAAGTTATATGCTATAATAGGATTTTTTTAAATTGGAATTGTTACTGTTACTTTATTCAATGAGACCGCTAGTGTAATTTCCACTCAAGGTAATGTAGTGGTGGAGATTTTATTCCCATAGGGATTACAAGCCAAAAGCGTGTAACTCACTTCCTCACATAATGACAAGAACCGTGACTAGAAAAGAGAGACAATGGAGAAGTTTCACATAGAATAAAGGCAGCCATTTTCAAATTGTGGGTCATCCATGATGGAGAATAAATTAAAAAGAATGTGGAAAGTGGTGTTCCATTACCTGTTCAAAGTCCATAAAGACAACTAAAGCCAATCAGAAAGCCAAAGTCAAATTTAGATTATTATTAAATCTTATTCTTTAACATAAGGATACCTATTATATTTGTAAAAGTGTGAACAGGGGGAGAAGGTGAGCTGAATATGGAGGATGCACAAATGTCAAAGTCAACAAATGCATGTTGGGACATTTAATAGATTAAAATGGACATTTTATGAGAATTTGTCAATGTAGATGATGATATGAGATAAATTTTCTATTGTAAATTTCAAAATTCAATATTTTTCTGGAATATTTTGAATATTAAATATAGATAAAATTAAAAATTATTTTTAAAGAAATAGTAGAGTCCAAATATAATGAACTTTGAATTCTAAATTGTCAATTTTGTAAATTATTCTTAAGGAAATAGTAGAAAAAAAATCCAAATATAATGAACTTTGAATTTCAAATCATCAACTTTTGAGTAATGAATTGTAGGTTGATTGATTGGCTTTTGATATGGGTATTTAAATTGTTCCATTTTTGATAAAGTAAAGTTTTTGTTTTTGTTTTGTTTTTTTATTTTATTTTTTTTCTTTTGGTTAGTCTCATTTCCATACATTTTGATAGTTTTTTTTGGAAAATAGATGATTTGGGTCCTATTAAAATTGGCCAGAATATTTGAAGTCCAAGTTTCATAGAAAAAAATTCCAAATACAATGAACTTTGAATTCTAAATCATCAATTTTGCAAATTATCCTTCAGAAAATAGTAGAAAAATTTCCAAATACAATGAACTTTGAATTCCAAATCATCAATTTTGAGCAATGAATTGTAGATTGATTGGTTGGCTTTTGATATGGGTATTTAAATTATTCCATTTTTAACAAAGTATTGTTTTCTTAATGGTAAACCTCATTTCTGTACATTTTAATAATTTTTTTAAAAAATAAATAATTTACACCCTATTAAAATTGACCAAAATATTTAAAATCGAACAAAATATTTAAAATCCAAATTTGATAGAAAAAACTAAATTTAAACTTTTCCACATAATCCCTATCTCCAAATACCAAATTTCATGAACAAAACTCCCTTACAAAAATGAAACTCAAACTTTTAAAAAAATCCAAATACCTAATTTCATGAACAAAACTCCCTTACAAAAGTGAAACTCAAACTTTTTAAAAAATTACAATAAAATTTAAATGAAAAATTACCTATGCAATTTGAAATTGTGTTTTCCACACCTAAGTAATTGTGCCTTGTATTATTTTAGTTGGTGAAAGGTAATACCACTTTAAAATTCACTGTGGACAATATCATAAGAGGAGGGGAATATTTAGATAAGTGTGATCACCAAGATTGTGTCACCTTTTTTTAATATGTAAAGGAATAATGAGAACAAATGTGTACCTAATAAATTATTAAAGTTTAATATATCCACGTGAAAGAACAAGCCTGAAAGGGTAGTGCCACACCGACATAATGATAAGAGTGAAATCTTGACTTTGTTAATAGTGTGTACTTAGCCATTTGTTTGTTTTAACAATGGACAACAGAACATGTCGGAACCTGTTAACTCATCCAACCATGCTTCATTACATTCTCTCGTTTAATGTGTATGGTGGCATCGCTATGATATTATATCTCTGTCTCTCCTCGGGTGAAACCAGGGACATGGAATATTATTATTTTGCTTCCTTCCATGTCAAAGGACCAGGTTCTCCCCCTGATGTATCTTAAAATATAATTAAGTAGTGTTATCAAACCCATATGCTTCTTAAAAATAAACACTCTTTAGGTGCTCTTATCATTAAAAATATTTGACTTCTTATTAAGGAAGTACTATCATTTCTCTTCATTATATAATAATTTTTTTTGGGTTTATTTTTAGAATACGAGTTGGCTAGGGTTTGATGGTAAGTCGAGAGGCATTAAAAAAAAAGTATAGGAGGGATTTTATGGATAATAATTTTTTAAGGAAGCTTTATAAGGTTTTAGTTTTGAATTAATACATAGTGGTTATTGACTAGTAGGAATAGATTCAGGTAAGATTGATGATTAGAAAAGTAAAGTGTTGAAGTGATTTTGTCCATTGGTAAAGTGTACCATGAACATGTTAAGCACTCTTGCTTATAGACTAGGTGCATCGTGAATTTTGGCATCTCATATTAGTTGGTCAAACCAAGAGAAATTTGGAAGGGAATCTGGTAAGGGAAACCAAAGAGGGTTATTGTGATCAACCTTATCCACAAAGATGCACTACACATGACATACTAAGTGGAATAGAGAATTTGACTCGCTTTTATATACTTGGGTGCTTTGGCTACATGTGGAACCAAGGAGTCGGGGGTTCCACACTTGGGGGTTGCAATGGATAGCCAAAGTCCCTTTAAGCACAAGTATTCATGGAGTGCAATTGAGGGACACACACATTGCATGCATATCCATTAGATGCACTAGACACACTTGGACACTCTTCGATGCACTTAGATGCACTAGACACACTTGGGCAATCTTGAATGCACTTAGATGCACTAGACACACTTGGGCACCCTTGGATGCACTTAGATGCACTATCAAGTGCCCTAGACGCACTAGGGTGCACCATGGAACACACTTGGATGCATTGTTGGCCACACTTGCCAAGCACATTGGGCATAAATGGGTGCACATGTTGGGTGCACCATTGGATGTTGAATGTAATAAGCAAGCCATGAAGGGTTAGAAGCACCATCAAGCATAATCAAACTTAGTAATTTGGTCACTTGGGTCCACTTAGGGCAAGACAAGTATTGTATATATAGTGGACACCCTAAAGGGATTACAACATTGATTGCTCATTTTAACATCATTCAACATGAATGTAAATGAGATCTACAATTATTCTAAGTTTAAGATTAGGTACAATAAGGAGAATTACATTGGTTGAGTGAGAAGAAGAAGAACATGAGACCTATAAGAGGCAAGCTTGTGGTTGCTTTAGGTTTTGGATTGTTCAAGTCTATTGGATAGTAGGTGGAAGGTAATGTTTCCCTTGAATTATTAAACATATATAATATATTTGCAAGCAAACTACACTTTGTTCATGAAGGAAACATGACAATGAATAATATGCTATAAACAAAATAATCAAATTGAACCAAATTGAAAATAGAGTAATCGTAGTTCTAGAAAACATAGTATTCTAGTGTTAACATGGAGTTGCAACAACAGGAGTTATAGCAATGAACTAAATAAAAAATTGTTTAAATCTCTATTACTTCTTAATTAATAATGACATTAATGACTAAGTTGCAACAATAGGAAATATCAAAGTTACAACAATTGAAATTAGAGTTGCAACAATAGGAAAAAAAACAAAGTAATTATATAAATAAACTAGACTACAAATAATGTTATAGCTATAATATAAGTACACATAGTACTTGACTAAGGAGGGGGGCCTACCTCCTTAGAAGAGGCACTAGTTTAAAAAAGTAGTCGAACATTAGATACTCAACACATCATCAATTAAACACGAGTAGAAAGGAAATTTATATAGTAGGAAACTAGAAATATAATAAAATACTAGTTCATATTCTATTTTGATTTTGGTCCAAAATAATTCAGTTTACCTAGCTCAAGGAGAACACATGTGTTTATGCATGGTGTTTTCTATCTAAATTAATCAAAGAAGTTGATGGATAGCTATGAGAATCAGACTATTCCATCTTGTTAGATTGACTTTCCAAATTATAGAAAAAGTTGGGCATAAGATAACTTAATCAACTATGTGACAATTGGTTGTTGAATCATCATCCTTTGATAAGTGCCTATTTCCTTATCACTTTCCACAATGATAACATTATTCTCTAAAGTTGCAACATTGGGCCTGAGTGAGAGTTGCAACAACAACCTTGGTGAGAGTCACAACACGTTGAAGCAAGAGTCATGGCACATTGAAACGAGAGTTGCAACATAATGATTTGTAGCAACAATGACAACAACTCAAAATTCTAGCACTTGCGATTGCATCTTAGAGTTGCAACACTTGTGCTCAGGTAGATTTGCAACACCTATTCTTAGGAAGAGTTGAAACAAATGTAGAGAGAGTTATAGCACCTACACTTGGAAGGTACCTATGTAGTCTTGTTTCTTATAATCCACTGGTAGTATAGAAATGTGACAATTTCCTAAAAATGCATAAGAATAAGCATTGAAATGGAATATTAAGAGGATATTCATACCTTGACCAAACATGCATCATTGTGGATGAAAGAGGTATTAAGATGAGATGAAAATGGGAAAACGATAGAAAAAATAATATTGGATAGATGTTAAAAAGATGCCAATTTAGGCACCTATAATCTTCCTCCAGTTGAATTCACTGCATGTCCCTATGCAACCAATACGCAATCTGAGTCTAAGAAGGTCAAGCTCACATGGAAGTTGTTGGGGTTGTAATCCATCTTCCCTACAACATCTGCATGTAAGTATCCTCCTCTTGCCTAAATTTCCTTACAATAGGCCAATTCCTCCCTTCTACTTAACTTGCACTCCTTCCTATATTCCCTAGTCGGCAGCGAAATCATGAGATAGTGAAAATTCAAACCTAACCATCTATCTCCATAGCTCTCAAAGCAACTAATATCCCTGTGCACTCTCTCTAGTGCTACCTTTTGGTTGTTTGGATTAGAGGGGTCCCTTTGTTGAATGTCATCCGTAGCTTGTTTCCATCTCTCAACACTTCCTTATATGGTTGCCTTCTCCAATATTTCAATCTATGCCTTACAATGTGCAATAACATCTTACATTTTTTTGGCCATGAAATCTACATGTAGGGGAAAGAAAGACCATTTTTTGTGTGTGTTAAGGACATGTAAATTCCCATGATACTCTCCACTAACCCATAGGTTACTTTTGAGATTGTTTTCTACAATGTTATGGGCAAATGGCCAATTAAGATGGTTGCTTAGGTTAAACATAAATTCCCTCAGTTGGACATCCCCCAGAAAGTGGTTTGGGTTCCAAATTGGATCATGGAACAACAATACATTATGTTGGTATAATTCATAAAGCAAGTTCTTTTCCACATTAGTGCATGCATAGTAAGCCTTCAAAAAGGTAATTAAGGAGGTGATCTCAAAAATATCACTGGTCATTATGGATTTTCTTTGAAATCATACAAGTTTCTATGATAATAACATATTGTAGTGTGGAGAGGGAGCCCTATAACTAAGTGTTGACTCCACCAACACTCCAATTTATATATTCTCAATCTCCAATTTATTCACATGTTTCTCCAAATCAAACACTTTCTTTTCTTATATTATTGCTTCTTCACATTTGATTTTGTGGATTCCAAAGTATTCAACCCACTTCTCTCTCAATCCTCTAACAATTTGGTAATAATCTTTGGCATACATCACCTTTCCTCCATATGATGCTATCAATTGATTCCACCTACATTCTTTTGATTTCATCCATCTATTAGGAACCTACTTGTGTTGTTTTCTCTTCCATATTTTTATCCTCGATCTAGTTAGATATCTCAATCAAGGTAGGTTTGTTACCTTTTGTTTGGACAAGTACTTATTGTTGGAAATATTTGAGCACTACTGGGAGGGGGGGATGAGTCAATAGTGTGACTTATTATCAATTTTACCTTTTATTTACTTCTCTACTAAATTAATGAACATCATAGCATGTGGAACACATATACATAACTGAAAACCATAAGCAACTACAAAAAAATAAACATGCAGAACACATTAATCACACATGAGACATAAGATTTCTGGTGGAAACCTCTCTAGGAGAAAAACCATCCTTGTTGTTGTTGCTCTGCCCTGAATTTCTATTATGTCAAGCAATTGTATTTTACATAGTTAGCTTACTCCCATCAGCATGGAGACTTGACCTCATATACAAAATTCCAACACCAATCAACTAAGAGACTTGATTCTACTGATTAGCTCGAAAGACTCTGTTCTCACATGGATTTACGAGCCACCATCCGCTAAAATCCACCATGATAAATCGATCCTCACCCAACTCCAATTGGACTATTCAATTACCATTGGATTGAGAAAATTTTCCTTTCGTTGAAGCTTCAATATCATTGCTCCTCTACATTGGAATCTCCTTTCATCTATTTTCAAACTGGATCCAAGACTCTCTGCTCAACAAGAATTTAACTCTGCATACATGCTCTCAGCAACAAGATCTCATCATCAAATCAAATTAATAAACTCCACAAACAAATTCTCTCCAAACTAGAAGAATTGTGGCCACATCAAATCTGAATACAATCAGACCCTCACAATAATAGAATGATGCATAATGCAAATAACATCATAAGACACTATGGCTATGTGCCAAATGCATTAGTAGCTCTTGCAAAAACAAGTGTGAGAGGATCACCAACATATACTTGAGCAACATACAAACAATCTATACTATAACAACTTCAAATCTAATATATTCTGCATCATGCTTCAAATATGCTCATTATGCAGCAATTAAAACTCATATACTAAAGCGTCTACACTCTCCAACTAGTTTGACGTATACACTACGTCTTTGCAGCCTTCTCACTACACATAAACTCAACATCTAACACCATCACCAACCACAAAGCTCCAAAGACAATAATATAAAACATGTAGGAAGAAAATGAGCTTGGGGTTAGGATCAAAGGTGAAAAAATTGGACCAAATCAATCCACTAACACCACAACTTGGGCACTAAATTCATTCACATCATTTGAAGACCTTTTCAAACCATTTTCGACCATTATAATTTTTTCTAGAAGCTTCTAGGAATTTCCTTGCTAATTTTCTTTCGATCAACATGAGGAATGCAAAGAAAATCTTGTCAAAACCTTCAGTCACACCCATAATACAGGTTGAACTCAACTGGGACCTACAGTCACTCCCATAGGCCTATCTTCCAACGACTGGAGCCTTTTGTTCACTCCAATTGGCTTGGCTCCATGCAACTATGGCTAAGGATGAGGAAAACCATTAATCCTTTAGCTGAGGACATCTGACACAGGTTGGATCACCTTCTCTAGCATCTGTAAAAGCGTCCAAAACTCTGACATAACCTCTGACACATATGCAATTAAATTAAACATTCATCCCAACTGTCACTGCCAAGTTAATCTAGAAGGCCAACAAACAAGGTTAGCAAGAGTGCCAACAAGTCCTCCACTCTCCATCAAACCTCTGAACAAGCTGCAACACCTATAACAAACGTCTGTAGCACCTCTACAACATCAACATCATCATGATGCCAAACCATCATGCAACAAGTCATTTCCATGAGCATAAGTATGTAGACCTAGTTTTCAAATCAATTAGCGTGCTAACAAACCATCATGGATCATCTGCAATACTTGTAACAACAATATCCAACTATAGCAACAACATCCATCTATCTTGCAACATCAACAAACCAACATGAAATATTTATCAAAGCACATGTCAACTCCTCCATGACCATCACGCTACCATCAAGCTACATCATAAAGGTTGTCATCAAGAGTTTACATCAATGCCAACATAACCAGTTGTAGCCATGCTACAATGAATGTCATCTACACTTGAGATAAGGCTACAATGGGTTGACATCAACTCCAACATGAGAAAGATTCCATCATGAACCAATGCCAACACCAGCTAGATGGATCCATGCATACCATAATGTCGACAATCTCCCCCTTTGGCATTGATGGAAACCATACACAAACTCGATACCATAAACCTCTATCACTCCCCCTTTGACATTAATGGCAAAGGGTCAACTACATATGTTAAGGAAAAAAAAAATAATGCACAAATACTGGAGTAATACATCTCTACATGGTTGAAATATGAAATATCATCCATGCCTCCATACAAGCAGTAAGCAACATATATATCTGATCATCATCCAGAGAAGCATACCAACCAATCAAACTCTAGCAACAATATCAATATGCAAAAGAGGCAGCCACACAAGCATCATATCCAACATCATCATAATACCAACTATGATAAACATTAAGTATATGCATCAATATGCACATGAGGCACCATCCAACATCTCCATAACAACCACATAGTAGCAACCACCAAATATCTCTGAACATAACATGAGGGCACCCCAACTGTAATAACATAGTATGAGGCACATAATGACGCCTCCAAGTAGATCATAATGCCAATAATGGATGATTGAAGTAAAAAGAGAAAATAGATACTCCCCCTAAACGCATGCCATCTCCAACATCAATCCATATTGTAGTGAATCGTTTTTACTGCAAGCAATGCTTTGTTTCCAAGAAAGAAGCACGATATGGACCAAGACTCCACATGACCATGACTCATATGACATATACAATGATACATTCATGTTTGTAGCAACGACATAATACCTCACACATACTCTCATATGACCATAACATGACCTCATGACTCATGACTAAATGACCCAATGATAATACAACATAAGTACATGGCTCCATGAGCATTTTACATGATTTAACAATGAAATACATTGCTGCTATGATAATATCCTATGAACCAATGAATCAAATACATGATACATCATGACTGTTACATCATCATTAGCCCATATATATGGTTGCAAAAAGACTCCATAAGACTCCTCCATAATAACCCTATCACCATGATGACTGCTCATACTAAATAATAGACACTCAACCATACATAATGATGATACAATAACAAATACATGGTTGTATTAATCACCATAAAACAACTCATAAATGGTTGGTCCATGTCTTATGTCATCTCTATACATGGCTGAAGCAATGAGCACATTCTATGCATGGCATGCATAGCTCCCCCTGAGCTCAATATACCTCCAATAGACAAGTTGATCCTATGGATCTGAATGTGCATGAGGTTGAAAAGAACTCATCATATGATGTTGCAAACTCTATGAGGTTATGAACTCTCATGAATTCTGCAGTCCTCTATGAATATGCATGAAATAATCATGGATTGTAGAAGGGAATTCTCTTCACTACTTGAAGAGTTGTTTCTCCTTCCTCCACGCGGTCTTTGGCTGCTTCTTTTCTTCCTTCACTTGTTTCATGCTAGATCCTCTTTGTTTTTCTGCTTTTGATGTTTTTTCCTTGAGTAACGGGGCAACAAACAATCTCTTTCCATATGGACAAAACTATGGCATATACAACACTCCACATGGCCAAAAGGATCAAATCTTATTATGCTCATGCTAGATCTAAACCTTACATGAAATGTGCCTTTCCTCCAACAGTTAGACCTGCAATCTATTTCCTTATGGACAAATAGGTGACATGATTAACACTACACATAAAAATCATAATTATACATATAGTCCAATCTCCTTGGCTGCTAATATTGTTGCAATCTCTACTGATTTGATCTATATGTTTTTCTCCAACAATTAGCTGCAATATGCCCAAATTTGTGACAGCTATAGCATTGTATCTCATGCATCAAAGGAATAAAATGAATTTGCTTCATTTGAAATCTAATGGAACTGCCACGATAATCTCTAGGAGCAAAAGGTATTCTGAATGTAATATCTCCTTGATATTTTCTTCTCTACTGCTAGTTCTTTTGTTTGCAATTCGACCACTGTATCTACTTCTTTTTTCCTTGGTTCTCACTTTTGTTGTTGGTATTTTATACTACATGTTTCATGGGTTCTTTTTTGTTATTTTTACCTGTATGCAAACTAGACTCACCCATTTGAAATCCAAGACCAAATTTGTCCAATGGTGATCTTTGGATCTCAAGCAAATTATCCAAGGCTATGGCACTCTTCTCCATCTTCTGCTGCTTTCTCAAGGAAACCACTTCAACTTCTAATTTATCAACCTATTTTACCTTCACTTGGTATTTCTTCCTCATTCCTTCCTCAAATTTTCTGATTCTGTCAACTTAATCTTTAAGCTAACAGTATCTTCCTTGAGCTTGGCCTCCTTATCATCAAAGATATACAACATTTTTTCTTGATATTTTCATGCAACTATTAGTCTAGAAATCTCAACTCTAAGACCCTCAATAACATTCCCATATTCATTATGTGCTTCAACATGATCTAAATCTAAATCATTAAAATTATAACTCAAAAGAAAATCATTAATGTTTATACCTTTGGATTCATGATTTTCTGATCTCTTCTCATCATCTTCTAAATCATGTGCACTAGAAGAATGAAACTCTTGTGGCTGAACTTCTTGTTTTTGAACCCCCTTGTTTTTTTTTTACCTTATTGTTATTGGTACCATCTCCAAATATGGATTCTAACTTGTCCCACATTTTCTTGGCATGTTTCAAGCCCACTAGTCTCTTCATATCATCATCATGAAGATTCTTGTAGATTATGCATCTAGCTTGTGCATCTTGCTGCAAAACTTCATCTATAATTGGATCCTTTCCACAACCTTCAAATACTACTCTCCAAATATTAGATCCACAAGATAATAATTGAGATTTTAAATTTTTGTACCATACCTTGTAATTTGCAGCAGTGAGGACAACCATTTAAAAAAAAAAATCAATTTTCCGCCAAAAAACCCCAGATCTACTCTCCAACGATCAAGCTGCAACCATGAGCCCTGCTTTGATACCAATTGTTGGAAATATTTGAGCACTACTGAGAGGGGGGTGTGAATCAATAGTGTGACTTATTATCAATTTTACCTTTTATTTACTTCTTTACCGAATCACATATATGTTAACCAACAACTTATAAACATCATAGCATGTGCATCACATAAACATAACTGAAAACCATAAGCAACTACAAAATAATAAACTTGCACAACACATAAATCACACATGAGACACAAGATTTATGGTGGAAACCCTTCTGGGAGAAAAACCACCCTTGCTGTTGCTGCTTTGCCCTAATTTTCTATTATGTTAAGCAAATTTCTTGTACATAGCTAGTTGACTCCCATCAGCATGGAGACTCGACCTCATATACAAAATGCCAACACCGGTCGGTTAGGAGACTCAATTCTACTGATCATCTTGTAATACTTTTTTCTCACACAGATCTACAGATTACCATCCATTGAAATCCACCATGATGAATTGATCCTATCCTAACTCCGATTGGACTATCCAACTACCATTGGATTGAGAAATGGTTCCTTTTGCTAAAGCTTCGATACCACTACTCCTCTCTCATGAAGTCACTACTCCTCTACAATATGCAGATCTCCTTTCATCTATTTTCAAACTAGATCCAAGACTCTCTTCTAAAAAAAGAATTCATCTCTGCATACATGCTCTCAGCAACAAGATCTCATCATCAAATCAAAATAATAAACTCCACAAACAAATGCCCTCCAAATTAGAAAAATTGTGGCCACATCAAATCTGAATACAATCATACCTTCACAACAATGGAATGTTGCATAATACAAATAACATCATCATAAACTATGGCTATGTGCCAAATGCATCAACAACTCCTACAAAAAAAAGTGTGGGAAGAGCACCAACGTATACTCCAACAACATACAAAAAATTCTCCAAACAATCTCTACTACAACAAATTCAAATCTGATCTATTTTGCATCATGCTTTAGATCTGCTCATTATGCATCAATTAACACTCAGAGAAGGAAGCATCTACACTCTCCAATATGTACAAAGCATATACTACTTTTATGCAGTCTTCTCACTACACATACACTCAACATCTAACACCATCAACAACCACACAAATCCAAAGACAAGAATATAAAACATGTAGGGTGAAATTGAGCTTGGGGATAGGATCAAAGGTGAAAAAATTGGACCAAATCAATCCACTAACACCACAACTTGTGCACTAAATGAATTCACATCATTGGAAGACATTTTCAAACCATTTTCGACCATTATAACTTTTTTTGGAAGCCTTTAGGAATTTCCTTGCTAATTTTCTACTGATCAACACGAGGAATGCAGAGAAAATCTTGTGAAATCCTTCAGTCACACCCATAACACATGTTGAACTCTATTGGGACCTATAGTCACTTACATAGGTTTGTATTCCAGTGATTGGAGCCTTTCTGTTGCTCCCATAGGCTTGGCTACATGCGACTATGGCTAAGGATGAGGAAAACCATCAATCCTTCAGCTCAAGACCTTTTCCACAAGTTGGATCACATTCTCCAACATCTGTACAAGCCTCCAAACCTTTGAAATAACTTATGACACATTTGCAAGTAGATCAAACATGTCTCCCAAGTGTCATTGCCAAGTTGACCTAGAAGGCCAACAAACAAGGTTGGCAAGAGTGCCAACAAGTCCTCCACTCTCCATCAAACCTCTGAACAAGATGCAATGCCTCTACTAGACCTCTGTAGCACCTCTGCAACATAAACATCATCATGATTCCAAATCATCATGCAAAAAGTCATCTCCATGAGCATAACTATGAAGAACTAGTTTCCAACTCAACTGGTGTGCCAACAAACCATGATGGATAATCTAAGCAATCATCAATAATACTTGTAGTAGCAACATCCATCTATCTTGCAACATCGACAAACCAACATGAAATGTCTATCAAAGCACATTCCAACATGTGACAACTCCTCCATTACAATCATGCTACCATCAAGCTACATCACAAAGGATGTCATCAAGAGTTGACATTAATTCCAACATAACCAATGTCAACATAACCAATTGTAGCCATGCTATAATGAATGTTATCTACACATAAGATAGGCTACAATGGGTTGAAATAAATGCCAACATAAGCTAGCTTCCATCATGTACAAATTCCAACATAAGATAGTTGGATCCATTCATACCATAATTCCAACACTTGTAGGTTTGGGTTATCTCTCTTGCTTCAGGGAGAGGTTCCCTTGCAGTCAGAGAAATTGTTGCCTGGGCAAGGAAATCTAGTTTCTCAAAATATCTTCCCCCCCAATTTTATCTCTCAATAATTTAATGGTGGTATAAATTTCCTTATTTTTCTTCTCTAACCTACTATTTTTCCTTAAAAGGGATGCTTACAAAATCATTAGACAAGGGGTACTTCTATATGTATCCTAATTTTGGCTATCTTCTTCAACTCGTGGGCAACACTGACCTCTTTTATTGGCATGCTAGGAATGACAACTTCTTCTTGTTCCTATTCTTCCCCCATTTAGACCTCTAGAATCACAACAATGCCTTCCCCTAGAATTTTCCTTGTTGGTTCTTATGTGGTAGTAAAGGTTTATGTCTCCATTTATTCAATCAAGTTCAGGCCTTGCAAAATCTTGATCATGCTCCATCACTTCTACTAGTTCTTGTGTATTGGTAGGGTGTGTTTCTTCAATTACCCTGCTATTTCTTATGGAGCAACATGGGGTTCTTCTTGTGCTGCAAATCATTTATCTTTTCTTTCCACCCCTATTGGTTCTTTTGTAGCAGTAAGGCTTTCTTCTTATGTTTGTTGAGTTGTAACAATGGGGGTATACCATGTCCTTTTATTCTTTTGGATGGGTGTGTATGCTATCATTTTTATCATTCTTCTCAATCTCCTAGTTAGGGATTTACTCCTTGTTATCTCAGGGATTTACTCCTTGTTATCTCAACATCACTTTCATGACCACTCTCATCTTTCCACAGAGTTGTAGAAGAAGCCTTAGGGATTCATTCATCAATTGGAATGCTAGGGTATTTTGTAGCGAGTGAAGTTGTAACAAAGTATTCTTCAATTATGGCTCTAAGAGTTGCAACACTTGTGGTATCTAGGGCTACAATCATGTTGTATGGGGATAGAGTTGCATAAACTTCATCTCCTCAAGGAAGAGTTATAACATCTTCAATCTCTACTAGTGATATTACTACTTCAACCCACTCTCGGCCTTCTCTATGTAGTGCACGCTCAACCAAAACCTTTATAATCTCATGATGTGAAAGGGAATCCATAGGTAGCCTAGATTTTTACATAAGGGAAGTGATAATCTACAATCTATGCATCGGGAAAAATGAAATGTTAACCAGCCTGCCATGCCATAGGTTTTCTAGTAGGTTGAGGTGTTCATTTGTAAACTACCATGGATACTCCACTGGACAATTTTTCACAACAATTTTGATAAAATATACTACACAATTTAAAATCTACACTATGAGGGTTTACTTCTCCTTACATTGTTGGATCTGTTAATTATTTTTCCTTTCCTATGCATTCAAATAATAATTATTCAAATTATAAGTAATGGTGAAATAAAACTCACAAACCAAAAATTAACATAATATATAACCTAGAAAACTATTTTGAGAGAAAACCCAGTTGGAAGGTGAGGTTGCTTTACTCTCTTTCTCCAAATGGAAATGGATACAAGTGCAAATAAGTGAGGTGTGCGGGCTTAGGGATGCTACAATGAACACATCCTCTCTTTTTTCTCTCTCCCTATCCACTATACACTTCTTGTCTATGGAACGAAATGAACTTGAATAGAATGGAACCCCTTTTCCTCCTAGTGGCCTAGTTATAACAAAACTTGTTAGCCTATTAGTGGTTAAGTTTGACTCCTTCAAGTATTAATTAGAGTTATAGTATGGAATATTCTAGAGTCTTATTCATCATGAACTTGTGACTAGCCCCTTTTCCATGAATAATGGGGGGCGACGTGGCGTCCTCTTGAATTTTGGTGGTCAAAACAAGAAGGTCAAATTTTGAGTGACATAAATTTTGCATACAAACTTTGATTGAGGTGATTTTTGTGCCAATGGAAAGGTATATGTGTGTAGAAGAAAAAAATAGGTGCATGATTTGACTACAAAGTTCTATGCCGAAAAAATTCCATTTGATGCCTTAAAATGCTCTTGAAAGGTTTCAAACCCTAATTTTCCAAATTGGGTCCCACTAGTAAAAATGGTCATGTTAGTTGATTCCTCCACTTTTTCCACTCTAAAATCATCAAGATGGATGAAAAACGATGTAATGATCTAATATTGATAACATCTCCCTGTTTTCATCCCAAAAAGCTTCTACATAATGATATGAGGAAAATTTCCCTTCACCTTTTATTGGGTGTACCATTTAGACTTGCCTAGAAGTTGTCCTTTAGACCCAATTTGATAAAGGTAATGCTTCACTCTTCTTGTAGTTCAGGACCTCTTCTATAAAATTGTATCTTCTGTCAACTTTGCCTACGCATCTACTACTATTTCATATATAGAAGGTAGGACTTATTCCTTTTCCTGATCTAGCACGGAAGTCTCATAGAGTTTTATATTCTCTACATTCACCACTGAGTAAATGTGCAGGTATGAGGGTAGATTGAGTCCATAAGCATTATCTACCACCTTTTCTAGTATCTTAGAGGGACCATATTACAATGCCCTTATTTTATTACAAAGACTTTGTAGCCTCTCTTCGTTTAACTTTAACCATATTATGTCTCCCACCTTGAACGACCTCTCTATTTTTTGTTAATCATGCATGGCCTTGTGTTTATCCCATGACTTTTGCAGTGTCTCTTTTACATGTATATGGATTGTCCTGATTTTCTCAACAATTTTTTCTGCCCTTAAGGAATTACCTGTAAGATCCTCCCCCACTCCTCCTTTCTGCCCATTGGTAATGTCCAGATTTTAAGGTGGCAAATATCCAAAACAAGTTTCAAATTAGGACTTACCAGTAGAAGTATGGATCGCTTTGTTGTAAGAGCACTATATATATACCAGATTTTCATCCCATGTCTTCAGATGATTCTAATTGTACCCCCTCAAAAGCTGCAACAAATTCATATTGAACACTTTTGTTTGCGCATTTGTTTGTGGATGGAATGTTGCATACCTATTCAACTTCGTGTCCATATTCTCCCACAATATCATCTAGAATGAATTGAGAAAGCTTGTGTGCCTATATATGGAATGAAATGGATTGGTATTTTCAAGTTTCCTATTATGGAAGGAGATGTTTTTTTTTTTATAAGGTGATCATGAAATTAAGTGATGGTGGTAGTGAGTGATGTAAGTGAATTCAAATCAAAATTCAAGTCAAACAATGCCAATCAATGTAATGCATTATGCAATTTTCAGGAAATGTACCTCATTGAATTACCATAAGTGGCCAATATGCCTTGTAGGTTCCTCATGCTAGCGTGTTGTTCCCACATAATGGCTTGGATCCTTATTGGCATTGGAGTTGCAACATAATTTTGGAGTTGCTGCAACATCCTAGAGTTATAATAAAAAGGTTCTAGATTTGCAACAACGATGCTTCCAGAATTGCAGCTCAATCTAGTCATGGTGTCACATCAGGAGTCATCATCACTTGTTCTGGCTATTAGAAATGCAGTAGTGGAGTTGCAAAATCAACACTAGAGTTGTAGCAACTAGGTCTTCATCTCTTAGTTGCAACAATAAAAGTACAACAATAGAGTCATAGCAATGGTGCACTAGATTTGCAACAACTTGTTTTTGATTATTGAATCACAACAATAGGGGGTCAATGAGAGAGTTACAACAACAAGATCATGCAATGGATTTGTAGCAATGATGACATCATCTCTTGCATATCTTAAAAATAACTTTATTAGCAAAAAAATATGAAAATAAACCGTAAGTGCATGAGTAGAAGGATCCTCACATAACCATCATGAAATGGTGAAGTGCCATTTTGTTCAAAAGTTTAGATTTTTCTTCTTATTTCCAATTATATTATTATTTTTATTATTATTTAGCATGGCATGTGCCATTCTAGGCTAGTTTTCACATGACATATCTGTAAGTTATGCCCCTAAGGGATTTCATACATGGGATTTATTTATTTATTTTATATATATGACGATGGAATGAATCATTCACATGGGTTCTCCCCTCGTCGAAAATCTCAAGGTCATCATAAGGCCATCCGCTAGTGATCCTCCTAGAAAAAGATTCCTTAGATAGGGGTTTATGATACATTCAAAGCATGTGTCCATTTCCATTAAAGGAGTTCTCTCTTCATTGATGGCATGAAGTTTGATAACTATGTTTTCATATACAATATCAATATCATAAGGCCTGAGCCATCGAGTGTGGAACTTCCCTTTGAGATCCTTGAGCTTGGATTCAAATAAAAAGGCCTAATCTACATATTTAAATTTCTTATTTTCGATGAACTACTTGTGCCACTGAGTCTTTGATGTTGTATTACTATTATTTAATGCAAGGTAGCATAGAAAAGTTCGTCTAGGTTGTTGATTTGGAGGAGTTTATGCTTCTGAGTTTCAGATAAGTCAATTTTAGGTTATATAGATATTCAAGTATTTAGATCTATGTTTCAATTTAAAATATCACTTTTTTTCCATACACTAGGTCATATGGGGTGTAACCAATAATAATCCTCCATGTCCTCCGGTAGCCAATAGAGCTTCAGGGAGTTTGCAGCCTAGTCCTTGAAGTGTAGTCAAATAGTCTTGGTGGAGATAGCCTTAAGAATTTTGTTTGTTCCTTATACTTTCCCATTGGCCTACAGGTGATATGGTGACCCTATGCTTGGTCTTATATCTATTCACCAATTATTAAATGGGCCTTTAAGTGAATTGAGTCCCTCCATTAGTAACTATTTCTCAAGGTATCACAAAATTGGTGAATATTCCCTCATGAAGAAACTTTGCTATTGCTTGCTCAGTTGTGGTCAAGAGTTCCTTGGCTTCCATCCACTTTATGACATAATATTTACACACTAGGATGTAGGAGTTACGATGAGAAGGAGGATCGATTGGTCCCACAAAATCAAGGGCTCATTTATCAAAGGGATATAATACCAACTATGGCTACAATACCATCTCGTTTGATTGCACTAGTCTTCCCATGCGTTGGAAACTATCACACCTCTTCACATATTTCTAATAATCCTTGAAGATGGTGGGGCAACAATACCCTTAGTAAAGTACCTTGAACCTAGTCTTCTTGTTTACAAAGTAGCCCCCACATGTACCATCATGGAAAGCCTTCAAGATCTCGCAGATCTCATATTCTTGCACACATCCATGGATGATGAGATATAGTCCTGTGTATAACACACAATCATCAATCCATGAGAAATTCAAACTTTGTTTGATGATATTTTGTCGCTCTTTTGGAGATAAATGATGCAAAATTCTACTTGCAACTAATTAGTGATATTTGTTAACCAAGGAGACTTATTAGAAACCAAAAATAGGTGCTCATTAGGGAAAGAATCTTCAATGAGAGGATCATTCTTGTTAGATGTAAGTCTTGAAATGAAATCATCCACAACATTATCCTTCCCTGGTTTGTTTAATATGGTTATATCACATTCTAGCAATAACAATAACAACCTAGTTACCTTGCCATTAGTCATTGGTTTTTTCAATAAGTATTTTACGGAAGCATGGTAAGTATGTAATACTACTAGATATTAGGTCATGTAATCCCAAATTATTAATCACATGCATTAATACAATAAATTCTTTCTCTATCATTATATAATTTAATTTTGTGGGTGATATATTTTTGTTGATATAGTTGATTTTGTATGGATCATTTCCTTCCAAGTTTTGTAAAACAACTCCAATGGTGGTGTCTAACGCATCCATAGAGATAGGAAACAAGAAAGACTAATTGGGCCTTCTCAAAATAGGAGCCTTAGAGACCTTGGATTGCTACTCTTCAAATGCATGCTGACAACTCTATGTCCAAAAAAAATTAATTTTTTTGTTAAGCAAAGCAAACAATGGATGATAAATTTGTGAAATGTTTTCAATAAAATTATAATAGTATCCAATATTTCGTAAGAAACTTCATACCTCTTTCTGTGAGCATGGAGTCAATATGTTTAGTATTACCTTGATTCTCATGGGATCCACATGGATGCATTTGGTCAAAATATGGTGCCTCGATATGATGTCATTAGTTAACGTCATTTCACATTTCACATTTCTAAGGGAAATGTTAGATTATTTATGCCTTATTAATGTTTTCTATAAAAAATTTAATGCCTCATTGAATTCATCACGATATGTTGTAAATTCATCCATGTAGATTTCCACACAATCATGAATTAAATAAGAAATGTATTGATTACAACTATTTGAAACGTGGTAGGAACATTACATAATGCAAATGGAAGAACATGATAGCAAAATTTCCCCCATGGACAAGTAAATGTTGTTTTGTCTTAATCCTTAGGTGCAATCTAAATCTGGTTGTACTCGATGAATGTATTAAGGAAAGACAAGTATTTCTTCCTTGCTAATGTGTCCAAGGCTTGGTCAATGAATGCAAGTAGAAAATGGTATTTGTGTGTTTTTTTGTTGTTTTCTTGATAATGCACACAGATCCTCCATTTACCATTATTATTTGGTATAATGATGATAGGAAGGACCCACTAGCCATTAGAAATTGGATAGATAAAGTTTGTTACAAGTAATTTTTTGATCCAGGTGGATATTGGTGGCCACTTGCGTATCCCACTTGGACCCCCACCATTGTCTCTTTTAGTTTTTTAGTTTCTTTATTTGTAGCACAATTTACTATTTTTGGCAGTTTTTTGGGTCCTGAACTTCTGGAGAGGCTGAGCCTACTGACCATACCACACCCGTAGCCATACAACATTGGGTGGCTTCACCAAGGATGATATCTTCAAGTCAGCCAATAGTGTCGCCTTCCCTACAACATCAAGCCTTTCAAAAATGAGGTATTGTGTGATGTTGCTCCTCTTGATGTTTGTAATGTATTATTAGGATAACCCTACTTGTGGAAGCAACATGCTGTATATGAGTTGAGACCTTGCTTTGTAATTATTTCTTTGGGTAATACATTATACAAGATACTAGAGGTAGCCCCACCTACCACCACCTCTTTGATCTTTGCTAAGAAATGCAGTAAGATTATCTCCCAGACTAGGAAAATTATTTTCTTTCTAGTTCACTCTCAAAGTAAGGAGAAGATCGTAGCCATATCCATGGCCCTCGAGAAGGGTTCCTCCACGTAGAAGAAGCAGGTGGATATGGTCATGAAAGAATAAAAAGACATTTCTCCTCACCCATAAGGGTATCGTTGCACTGTTAGGTCAAGTATTCGTTCAATTTGACTCCCGGAGCACCTCTACCCATCGGGCCGATATATCGCCGCTCTATTGTGGAAAATGCCAAGTACAAGCAGTGACATGATCAACATTAGGTGTCACACAAGTGTCAGGTGGGCGACAAAGTTTGGTTGAATTTGCAGAAAGAATGCCTTACCAGAGCCCATCAGAACCTTAGACCACTCCGATATGGTCCTTACACCATTACCAAAGATGTGGGAGACAATGCTTTGGAGCGTAGCATTTACCCATTCCTTGGCTTGCACCCAATATTCAATGTGGACTGTCTTTGACCATGCTTCCCACCATTACTGGACTTATCAGATATGTAGAACAACTCACACCAATAGAAGTTTCCTCATCTCACGGAGGAACTCAACGCAATGGGGACCATTTCTTCCTAAGGGGGGAGGAATGATCTAGGTGCATATTGGTGGCCACATTCCTATCCCACTTGTACCCCCACCATTGTCTCTTTCAGTTTTTCAGTTTCCTTATTTGTAGCACAATTTATTATTTTTGGCTATTTTTCAGGTCCTGAAATTTCGGAGCAGTTTTGAGGCCCTAAACAACGTTTTTTTTTGGAAAAATAGCAATTAGTTATTGTTATGGAAATCACATCGGCAACTATAGTCCTCAGAGAGATATTTCCAACTAGGTATCATATGCATCAAACATAGATAATATGACCAAGTTACGACCTCGGGAAGTTGGTTGCCCAACTAACCCCAACGGGGTCCATAAACTCTTGGTGTTATATCTCCTCGGCTTAGGGTTTTGGTTGTTTAGGGTTTTCTCTTATTGTTCAATAATAAAAAGGCCCTTGAGCCTCTTTGTAACTTAGTTCATAGGCATGTAGCCGCCACATCTCTTCTCAGAGATAAGCTACCATTGCCCAAGCTATCTTACTTTCATTCTGTTTGTAGGCATAGTCCAATATTTTTCTATTAATGAAATGAAATGTTTTTCTGCCGCATCTCTATGTTTATGATTATATCTGTAAGTTTTTGCATTCTTATTTAAATCCAAATCATTTTTGTAGCTCTTCCTTCACTATATCCCTAAATGCTAGATTGATTTAGTTATGGGGCTAGTGGAAGGGTCTAGATCATTCCTTAATATATATGGTGTGTACACAAGTTAAGATGGACCCCCTTCATGTTATAGTAATCTTAAGCAAAGGCATAATTGTGCTTTTGCAACACTTTAACTAGTCACTCTTTTTGTTTCTTAGTCAACCCCCGATTGATGTTTAAGGCCTTCTCGAGGTTGATTTCTATAGTTTCCAATATGATTCCAGTAGTTAACATCATTTTACATTTCAAATTGCTAAGGGAATCAGTAGATTCTTTACACCTTATCAATGTTTTCTCTATATTTTATAATGCCTCATCAAATTCATCATCATATGTTGTAAATCCGTCCATGTAGATTTCCACATATTCATGAATTAAGTCAAAAATATACAATTATAGTTTTTTTAAGGGTGGCTGGAACTTTACATAATAAAAGTGATTGACCATGATAAGAAAATCCCCCCCATGGATAGGTAAATGTTGTTTTGTCTTGATGGCTTGGAACATTAGTATTTTACAACACATGTTCCTTGATGGCTTGGAACATTGGTATTTTAACACACATATCATTTGAGTTCCCCTAAGAAGTCAAACTTGAGTTGAATAATAAGTTTCTCTTGGTTTAGTCTCTCTGGATAAGGTGGGTTTTGATGTTTAGGGCGTGCATGATTATTCAAAGGTCTAGGAGATGGTTCCTTTTATGGTTCTTCATTATGGATATCCTCATTCAAATCTTCAAATGGATAGGAGGATGGTGGTTAGTATTCCCATACTGGAGATAAATATCATGGCAGTATAGGGAAGGTATGGAATAGGTAGGGTAAGTGGCAAGTCCAGTAGCCTATGCTAGTTAGGATTCCCTCCCATTATTAGTGTTGGGAATAGGTTGTGCAAGTAATTATGGATGAGGAGGGGCTGATGTAGATGGTTGAATTTGTGAAGTGGGTAGAAGTTACATGGGTGGCTATATAATGGCCTATTAAGGGCCTCCATAAGTATGATTTTTCAACCCCTATTGCCCAAACTAGCTTAGGGGAGGAGGATCCATCCATGGTTGTGTCAAAAAACACCATGGTTGAGAAGCATATTGCATATAAGGGCTATTCCAGTAAGAATTATAACATTGAGACTAATATTGAACCATACGTTGGAGTTTCTACTTCCATGGTCTTTTATGGGCCACAATACACAATTGTTTCAATTCTTTAGCCTCTTTATAAACAATCTTCAAATAGGGCATAGATGGGAAATTATTTGTGTCATGTTCCTTCCTACATATGAAACAAGCCTCAATATTATCCAATGGACATTCCTTCACTGAGTGTTTTCTTTTACATTTTAGGAAACATATGGCTAGGGCTAATTATTTTTCTTCCTTATTCTTCATCTGTAGTGTGTATAGTTAGGAGCTTGGGGAACTGGGCATATATATTTTCAAATCTTCTAGCATGTTCCCAATCTCTTCTCTTGTCACCTTGCTACCAGTAGCCTTGCCAATTATTGTCAATGTATCTCTATATCCTCTACCATATTTTCAAGTGCCCCTAGAATATCTTCAACATAGTTTGATGATGACATCATAAGGTTGTTGAGAGACATCCCCACCCCATTAGGTTGAGGAATTCAATGCAATCATCTCAAATTCCTCTTAGTAACAAGACACATAATGTCTTATAAGGAGCTAGGTTTTCCTACCATGCTATGTGAATACTGTAGTGAACCTTTTGACACAGTCTTCAATAATTTCCTCTTCATCTTAGGCCATTCTAAATACCTCTTTCCTTCTTTCATTATCTTTTAGTAGTCTTAGTACTTTTTTAGGAATTTCTGCTTAATTTAACTCTAGGTGAAAACGCTACTCTTGTTGAGACTCATGCGCTTGCTTAACGTAATGTTCTTCAGTTTGGCAGGAAATAATTTTAGCATTGGGCATCTGTCATAGAGTCGTAACTCCTACAAAGTACCTAAAGTTTGAAGGATATTCTTTGGATAAACTATGAAAATTTTGAAGAGGAGAGTGAGAAATGTTCTTCATCTTGTTCTCCTCATCTAACTCAAAGATAGGTAATTCAAAGGTGGTCACTTTTGCCTTGAATTCATGGGAAATCTCTACTTGGGGTTTGTATTCTTCCTCCAAAGGTGATTTAGGAGAGTTAAGGAAAGTCAACTCTTCAGAGTGGAATTACTCATTGATTAGATCTTCAAAAAATGGAGTATTCGTTAGTATAGAGGATGAAGCTTGTGCAACCTTGGGCTCCTAGCTAGATATTTTAGGCTTATTCTTGGAAAGAGAGATCATTGTGGGAGTCGAGTAGTTTGGTTGACTGTGCCCTTTCTCTTCTTGAGATTGATTTTCATTATTAGTTTTCTGGGTTTTTTTGTTAAATCAACACTCCCAATCTCTAACTCTGTGCATGAACAACTAAAGTGAAATTCTATCTAAGGTAAGTTGTTGTAAAAGAAATGATCACATTTATCTGCTAAAAAAAGAAATCCGATCTAAGAAAGCAAACAATAATAATCAAAACAAAAAATAATGATTACACTATTGATAGTTTCTTGACAACAATGCCAAAAATGACAAGCCTTCCAACTACCTTTCTAATTGTCTAGGAATACAACCAAAAGATTGTACATTTTATTGTCAACCAAGGTTTACGTGGAATTTTTGAATTGTGATGTATCATTTATGCTAGTACAATCTATAGTCGTAGTATTCTAAATGCATGTAATAGGGAAATATATTGAGATGATTTTACAAGCCACAAGGAGAAATCCACATCACACTTTCAACCCAATCCACATTATGTAGAAATATAAAGAGAAGACTTGCACGAAAGTAAATCCACACTTGTAGAAAGTAAATCCATGCTTGTTGAAAGTAAATCACATAGGCATCAAAGTTGACTTTCTCCAATATTAATATAATATTGGTTGTTGTAGTGGAAATATAATTGCACATGCAATGCAATGCAATAAATCACAAACTATCAAACCACACTTTTTTCATCAAGGAAACAAGACAATGAATAAGATTCTACAAACAAAATAGTCAAATTGAATGGAATTGAAAATAGAGTAATCACAGTTTTAGAAAACCAAGTATTCTAGTGTTAGTGAAAAGTTGCTTCGACAACTGATCATAAATGATCCTGAATGATATGAAATGATCAATATTGATCCAAATGGGATTGATGGCCAAAAATTAAAAATCACCAGATTCAAGAAAATCCCATCCCAATGCGTAGAGCTCGAAAAAATGATTCCAACACAATTTGAACAGGCGAAAACCGATTCCGTATGCAGAAGTTATTCAAGGTCAAAGTTTTGGCCAGAGGAGGTCAAAAAGTCAAAGTCAAAGTTGGTCAATGGTTAAGGTTCCACCTCAGGGAGTCATGGTTATGGTTCCGAACATGACACATGGCTTCTTTAGATGGCAACAATTGGAAGTTTTTTATTGGTAGCAGGTGGACTAATGGATTGGTGCCACATGGCCTAATTCATGAAGGCCATATGCCCTTGTGTTATCAAAAAATTATGACTTGAGGACTGGATGGGATTCGATCCTGAGATCTTAGCGTAGAAAAATACGCACCTCACAATTACACCATACTTGATACTCATTAAATGTATTGGCGTTGCATATATTCAAATGGATATAATTTATTATTTAACAAAAAAATGGCAGGAACCCACCATTATTGGCGGCCCCTACCATACCTCTGCCATATCTATCCTTCGCTAAAATTATCCATACCTACACCATATCTAACTACTACGTGCTATTCGAGAAGAACTACGGGCCATAAACATTAATGTATATGATATATATGGTATGTGGTGTGGGGTGACGGGTCTGTTGACCCCTCCACCAAATCATTTCAAACTTTGTATTATTATATACATTGTATTGAATTGGATAGAGCGGTGGGGAGGTCGGGATTTGACCCTCTGACCTCCCATTTTTTGTTATAAAAATTTAGCCAATGCGCCATAGGGGTGTTGTGGCCTCATAATTCTGGTGCTGAAACATGGGGGATAACCACCTGGTCTGGACCTTAAGACAACTCCTTTTCCTTTTAAAGTGGTGGTTCCGACTGGGGATAATGGGACCAGTTTCCCAGTGTCGGTTTTAAGATGAAAGTGGGTGGTTCATGAGTGTTTGCAATAGAATAATGATAATCTAAATGACTTATTCTATGATGCAATTTTCTAACTAACTTATTCTAATATAAACCCAGGTATTCCTATGCAACATGGTATCTACAAAGATATCTACTTAACATGTGATAATAAAGATTGATCACAATTAAATAGAGATGATAACGTATAAATATAATTTCTTTGACTAAATAGTTAGTCAAGTAAATTTATAAAATATATCACATATATGATGATTTACATATGAAAATCACAATTTCAGCTAGGCATCATACAAAAGTGAAATTAACGCTTAACAGAAACAATAAATCTCACACACAATTCATGAAAGTAAAGTTTTGCCACTAATTAAATGTAAACATAATCAATAATACAAGATAATAGTACCATATGTGCGAAGTCCTGCTCATTTGAAAAATGACATAGACCAACTTCTTTCTTGAAATCAAATTGTCTCCCAAGAATACAATAGTGCATCAACAAAGGAAAGTAGTTTGATATCTAAAATAAACGATCATGTTCCATAGTTTCACCAAAGCATTCACAAAATTACAATAGTGCATTCTTTGCAAATGTTTTTGGTATAAATATTATTCTAACTAATGTGCAAAAATAGATTATACAAAATTTGGGGAGGTTTCAAACAACCTTCCTCCTAACTAGGTAACTAACTCCAAAAATAAACAGTGTCTAAATGAACAGAACTAAGAGGATGACTTGTTGTCTGCCATCTTGTCCTTCAAATCACATATATCGGTCATTAGTTGAATTTGAGGTGCCCCAAAATGTGTCATGATCTGTCTTGTGAAAATCGCACCGGTGAGAGGTGGCAGCATCTGCTGAGTCATATGAAGGGAACAATTGAGAGTCATAACCTGGCTATGTGGCTTGATGAGATACAGCCAATATGACTCCCAGTTGGTCTTGGTCAATTTTGTAATTTCCTCCCTTTGAGTCTCTGCCTTTTCTTGCCAACTTTTATACAGAGCATTTAAATAAGGCATTTCTTTCAGTTTGCCTTCTTTAATCAGGTTGGTGACAAACAGGGTGTGATTCACTGCCTTAATGATATTCTTTGATACCTTGACTGCCCTTGTGACTACTAGCTCAGCCTATTTGATTCTCGCATCCCAATCCGTGAAGAGAATGTCTTTATGAGTTTCCTCAATCTCGGGTAGATTGGTTTTCCTTCTGTCTCATGTTTCCTACCATTCGATGAACTCAGAGACTTTGGTCAATTTCCTTATCTGTCAACTGGTCGCTAGTAGTCAAATAGGGAGTAATGTGTGACATCTTTTGGCAGAAATACTCTTGCTGTTTCACCAGAAGGGAATTTAATTCCAGTGCTTCTTTAATAAACTCCTCAGTAGTGGGAACATCCTTGTATCTTTCCATGGCTCGCTGCATTTCTTGGAGTTGCATGTTTTTGGATGATATATCAGCGTCATGGATTATTTTCAGGACCTCCATGTCTTGCCGCAATTGTGCGAGCTGCTAAGTCGCTTGCCTGTTTACGCTTTATTTCTTTGCTTTGAGCTGTTGCTCGAGCTGTGCAATCCTCTCCTCTTTTTCCCTTAACAAAGTAGAGAATTTAGTAGCCTTGTCCATAGTGGCCGATGCATATGCTCCTGTGAACTGTGATAGCCTAGTCAAGTTCTTGGTCGGATTGAAAGGAATGTCCTTCCAAACAATGTCCATCAGCTTGTTTCTAGGTGGGAATTCGGGTGTGTCTACCCTTTTCCTTTTTCTCTGCCTTCTTACTACAACCTTGTGGAGAGGGCTATAGAACACATCAAGTGGAGGTATTTCAGTTATTTTCAAAACAATTTCTGATGTGGGCAGAGCAGGGATAATTTCAATATGCTGGGACGTTTTTGCTTGTTCCTCCATAGGCTTGGAATGTTCTCTGATAGACATGGTCTCTGTATCCTTATGAACATGCAGAGGAGTTTTATATTCCATTGTTTCTTGGGTATTTATCGCTTTGGGAGTGCCTTGCAATTTCTGATTAAACTGATACCGCTCCTACTCCAAACCATGGCCTTTGACATCTGAACTGATTTCTGTAGTCGGGGTGCTGATCACTTGTTTCTCATCTGACCTCCTGCTGGACTTAGCCGTGTTATCTACGTCTTGGGGTTTCCCTGTGTTTGGTGTCTTCTCAGTATTTACCTGAGAATCTATTCGAGAACTAGGACCTTTACTATCAACAGTGACACTTGTTGTTGGCTTATCCTTAGGCTTTAACAAATGCATTGGGATGGATTCGAGCCTTTCATTTCTGAATTCCCGAAAGCTTTGAAAATATTCAGGTTTCAGATTCTCCTTTGCCCATTCTAACACTTGTTCAAAGGATTCAATCGACTGTAATAAGTCTTCAAAATAGTTATCCTCATGTTTCTATGGCTTGAGCTTTACTGCAGTAGTGACATTATATGCCACTTTTTCTGGATCAAATTGCCTCTTAGGCAATGTATGAAGCCTGAGGGCTTCCATATGTGCTGACTCTTTAGTAGCATGATTTTGCTAAAGCAAAAGAACCGCACTTGATAGGAAAAGAGGGCCATAATGACTTCTTGTCGTCTTTGAGAACTTTAGTCAGGCCTTTTCCCATGGTCTGGTAGGAAATCTCTCTTGCTAATAATTTATCAGAAACATATAAAGGAAGGACATGTGGATTGGTAGTGCTACCAAAAACCCTAATGTAGGTGAACCATTCTTCAATGAAATATTTGCCGACAGTAAACAGGTCTGTTGCGGCTTCTTGGGAAAACCTGGGGCTTTCTTATTGAAAATTATTTGATGTAGGGGAAACACAACAACAAGAAATATCTTATAGAAGTGAGGTATATAATGCGATTCCCATATTTATTTATGACTGAGATGGATTGGGTAGGGGTCTTGTAAGGTCCATTTCCAACCTATGGTTGGAAGTGTCATGCAAAAACAGATGGCATCCATAATGTAGGCACTAAAATAGAATGGAGGGAGGTTATCTGGATTGGAGGTTCTTTTCTGTCGATATTCTATAATGGTGGTGGCTAGGTTGTCAGATAGGATGGAGGGCTAATTCATGATGTGGGAATTAACACATGCATCAATAAGAGGAACCCATTCTATGGAAAACTTAGTATTATTGGGTAACCCATATAATCTACATAACATAGTTGCTACATAGTTGTAGGGGTTTTCCAAAGAGGGCCAATTCATGATGTGGGAATTAACACACGCATCAATCAGAGGAATCCATTCTATGGAAAAATTAGTATTATTGGGTAACCCATATAATCTACATAACATAGTTTCTGCATAGATGTAGGGGTTTTCCAAAGAGGCTATAGCATACATACCCGATTTGTCATATTTGAATTTGTTGTCCAATACTCTCCAACCCTGATCCAGCTTGAAGGGGTCTGGGTTCTTCTTTGCGAAGTTTTCCACAAATGTGCTATGGTAGATATCCTTAGGGTCAGGTATGTGGTACATTTTCTTCATGTCCTCTGCTCTAAACGACCCTATGAGCTCCATTCTTGAATTGAATTTCCTACCTTCAGTGATGAGGTTTTCCATCACCCACCTGATCATATCTGTGTATGGAAGGATTTTAGCTCTTGCTCCTATCCTATGAAGGAAAGAATAGGAAGTATCCCTGAATTGAAGTCCCAAAGGCCTCGTTGAATTAGTTGTTGCTCTCGTGACAATGATTTTAGGATGTTCATCCTCAAGCCTATTGTATATGACCTCCCAAGCTGTTGCACCTCCGGCATCGTCATAAACTATATCAGAGAAAATAGGAGCCATCTTTGTAAACTCGGATTCAACAATGGTCTGCTTGCTCTGTTTCTACATCACCTTCCTTAGTGACATGTATTTTGTAGCTTCCCTGAAATAGACAAGATATATCAGCACAGACAGTATCGGGTAATTAATATTGAAAGCTTCTCTGAAATGAATTTGGATCATGAGAAAGGTTTAAGGAGATACTCGATGTTAACTACCCATAGCTTGGAAAATGATTATCCTTCCTTGGGCTGCTAAATATTTATTAACCTGTCAATTCGTTCGTTTTGATATTTAAAACGTAATTATTTCACACGTTTACCACTCTTAATCGCACATCGCAATCTTTAAATGGATATAATATAGCGCTACTAGATGTATAAAGCGAAATGCGATTGCGAATATCATAATATCGCATTTCTCAAATCGCTAATGGACATTCTAATGGCATAACTAAGTTTCTTGCAAAGTTTGCGAAGTGCAAAAAGTGATTGCGAAATGACAAGGTGTTATTTATCGGGTTATTGCAGTGGGATATTTAATCGCAGATTGCAATTTTTTGAAGATGTTTTAAGATAGTCATGCAATTTGCGATTTGTGATGCAGATTTCATCCTTAGTTCGTTTTGCAAGGTTTTTCTAGGTATTTTCTTAGAGTTAGGTATTATTATCCTAAGCCTAAAAATTTAAAAGGGTCCCCATTTATAACTCTAACCTTAGCCATTGTTCTTTATAAATGGGTGGGTTGTTTCATAGTACAATAATTGGCGATTCACTTGGGAGAACCAATTATCTTTGAGTAGTTTTCTAAAATTTCTAATAACTTTCATAGTAATTAGAGTTATAATAATAATGATTACATGAGTTTATAAGGTAAACAACATTTCTCAAGAATCATCATTACTTCCTCACTCTATTTATTTAATTAATTTATTCTTTTAATGATAAAATTATAAACGTTCTCATTAGCCAATAATAAGATTTAAAGTAATATAACAGGTGTCTTCTGCAGATTAGTTTTTTGGTGTTTACTCATTTATCACAGATAGAGCCTCTGCTGCCAGCAGGCATTCATAGCCTTGACAGTGTTATCTTTTAACCAACAATGATTCATTATCCCATCCATAGGAATTTTCAAATTTCGAAATGATGTTCACTTGCTTTGAATCTCACTTGGACCTTGTCCCTTTTTTCCTTTTTGAATATAATCTTTTTCCTTTTGGTTTCTTAAAAGACATTGTCTAGGCATGGTAACCTAATAATGATAATGCCATTCACTGGTCCTAACTAAACTAAACAAGATGGCTCTTGATGGGACCCCTTGTCTTCTGATCGAAGAGATCATTAGCTATGACCTTGTATGATATGCAGTATTGGTAATATCAATTTAATCATTTCCCTATGAACATGGTAAACAAGCTGGTAATGAGACCTTTTATCTTCTAAGTTTTGTATATTTTAGAATTACAATCTGAAAAAGGAAAATTTTATCAGATGGGGTGAATCATTGGTTCTTTTGAGAACTTTGGATGATAATGATAGAGTTTTTAAGATATTGATCTGCAAAAGGTCCTTACTACGTTAAAGATTCTTTTCTTGACTAATAACAAAACATTCATATTCTATAAAGATAAGAGTTTGTTTGTAGAATAAATGTTTTGATCAAGGTCAAGTTTTTCCAAAGAAATCAAGTTTACTTTAGTACTCAGATGCCCTACTGATTTCTTTTAACTCTTGCTTACTTATAAAAGCGAAAAACGGAAATATTATCAAAGATTTTATTTTGAAAAGCCAAAAGCAAATACTAGTTAACCATTATTTTCCTAAGAATCCTAAAGGCAATATGTTACAAAATTGGAAGAGGCTATCTCTTAAGAAAAGCATTTTTTCAAAATTTACCCATTAATAGGCAAAGAACCCTTCTTACCGGACAAGTCTTGTAAAAGAAACGTTGATTGTCCAATTTTTTCAATGATTTGAAAAGGGCCAAGCCATAGTCTTTGGAATTTGGTATGTCTACCTTTTTCCTTGTGTGCTTTTTCCAATTTCAAAACCAAGTAACCTAATTCAAGAGGTTTTTGACTGGCAGAATTTGTATCAAAAAAAGCTTTGACTAATTGTTGATGATGGAAGTGGGTTGCTTTAGCCTTTTCTCGTTCTTCTTCAAGCTTGAAAATCTGAAACTGTCTAGCTTGGAGAGAAGAAGAAGGGTTTTCATCAATGAAATGTAGTAGGGAAAGAGATGGGATTGCTATGTTTGTGGGAAGAACAAATTCTTTTCCATAAAATAAAGCAAAAGGAGAAGAACCAATAGAGGCTTTCTGAGTAATTCTGTCTGCCCATAGAGCAAATGTTAATGCTTTGTGCCAATTCGTGTGATTTTGATCAATAGTCCTTTTGATAATTCTGATGAGGTTCTTGTTTGTTGATTCTGCTAATCCATTACCTTCCAGATAATAATTGGCTGGATATTTCAATTTGAAACCTCGCTTTAGAGCAAATTCTACCATTGTATTTCCAGAAAAGTAAGATGCATTGTCAAACATTAAAGCTAAGGGTAAGCCAAACCTGGTAATTATGTACTGATCAATGAAGTTTGTGATGCTTTCTGTATTAGCTATATTTAATGGGACAACTTCTACCCACTTTGTAAAACAATCAGTAGTTGTAAGGATGTACCTATGCTATTTGGAAGAGTTAGGAACAATCTCACCAATTATGTCTAATCCCCATTGTTCGAATGGTTGTTGGATGTTAATTATTTATAAAGGGAATGTTGGCTTTCTTTCTCTTCCGGCTGTGGTTTGACAAGTTTTACACTTTCTTGCATATTCATGTGCATCTTTAAATACCGTTGGCCAATAATATCCTACATGCAGGATTTTGTGAGTTGTGGTATTTCCCCCAAAATGTCCTCCAACTGGTCCAACATGTAATTCCTGCATGACCTTTTCGGCTTTAGGTTTCTCCAGGCATCTTAGCCATACTGAATCATAATTTTTTTTAAACAACACATCATTGACTAGTTCATACTGATTTGATTTCAATCTTAAAGCTCACTTTGTTTTATAATTATGATGTATAGGAGCATATCCGTTTTTTAGATAAAATTTCAAATCAACATATTGTGATTGTGTATCATTGAGGCTTACCTTTGATATTTTCACTTCATTAGCTTGATCTTCTTCTTGTGGTAACTAGGAAGCTCCTGTTAACATCCTGCAAAAACCTTGGACCCTGACAATTTTAGTTGGCCAGATTTCTACATCATATTCTTGAAGCGCAGTAACCCAATTAGCTCTTTTCTCCCCTACTTCTCTTTGGATTAATAATTTTCTTACTGCAGGATAGGGTACAATTATATTTGTATGGGATTTAATAAGAAAAGGTGTGAAATGTTTCAAAGTTTTAAAAATAGCAAATGCTTTTTTCTCGATAGTTGAATAATTTAATTCAGCACCTTGCAAGTTAGGATTTAAAAAATAGATGGGTGCCTTGATATTTTTATCGTTCAGTTGTGTCAAAACTACTGCATATGATGTATCGGATGAAAAAGTATATAATAAAAAAGGTTTGAGAAAGTCAGGGGTTGTTCATGAAGGAGCATTAATAATGGCTTTTTTAATCAACTCAAATGACTCTCTTTCATCTTGTTCCATCTGAACACTATGTTCTTTCTTATCATTACTTGAAGGGGTAGGATGATTTGTGAAAAATTTGGAACAAATCTTTTTAGAAAATTTATTTGGCCTAGCACTGATTTCATGGTTTTTTTGTTGTGTGGGAGGGGAATCTTTTCGATCTCTTGGACTTTATCAGGATCAATGTAAATTCCTTTCTTGGACACTATAAACCCAAGGAGTTTGCCTTCTGGTAAAGCAAAATAAGATTTTTGGGATTTAAGGAAATGCCATATTTCTTTCATCTTTCGAAAATGTGCTTTATGTCACTTAAATGATTTTTCCTATCCTTAGAATAGACTATGATGTCATCCAAGTAAATAACAACTGATTTGTTAATTAGACCTTTAAAGGCAATGTCCATAACACGTTGAAATGTGGCACCAACATTAATGAGTCCGAAAGGCATCTTCTGATAGGCATATGTTCCCCACTTGGTCCTGAATGTTGTATTTAATATGTCATATGGATGCACAAGAATTTGATTATATCCTGAGAATCCATCTAGCAAAGACATTAATTCGGAACCTGCAACTGATTGCAATATTTGTTCCATAGTAGGCAAGGGAAAATTGTCTTTTTGACAAGCTTTATTCAGGTTTCTAAAATCAATACAAATCCTAATATCACCGTTATTTATCCCTATGGGTACCATATTCGATACCTACTTAGAATGTCTAACGGGGAAGATTATTTTGGCCTTCAGAAGCTTATTCAATTTAGATTTGATTTGACTCTCAAGGTTTGGGTGAATTTTGCGAAGTTTTTCTTGAATTGGCTTTTCATTTGGAGTCATAAGTATGGTATGTTGAATTAAAGAGGTATCATAGGTCTTGAGATCTGTGTAATCCCAAGCAAAGACACCTTTGTATGTTTTTAACAACCTAATTGATGATATTCTTTCTTTAGATGATAGGCCAAGACCTAGGTTGACATTTTGAGGTTTTTCAATTGACCCTAGGTTTACTACTTCAAATATCAAAGTAGAACTTTGAGTTTTGGAGTTAGTAATTTTCTTGAACCTATCCTTTAGATCATAGAGATATTCCATCTTAACTACAAAATTTGGGATTGGGTTTTGATCATGATTATGTTTGATTTCTAGGTCATGCTCATGTTCATCTATGATCTATTCTTCATACGACCCTTTTGACATAAGGAAATTAATTATATCTGCATCGTCGTTAAATGCTCTCCAATTTGTTACAATGTCAGGAATAGATGGCCTAAATATTAACTCTATTGAAAATCTATCTGGACTAAAGTATTATGAGGGTATAAGCCTGGATGCCACATTAGAAAGTAAGTCAGCACTTGCGTTTTGCAGTCTAGGGACTGAAGAAATGTTAAAAGCAGAAAAATGAGAAGTCAAATTCTGGGCTAACGATTGATAATGTTTAAGGTGCCCAGAGACACAATGAATTGTATATCTCACCTGTTTCATAATTATTTCAGAATCACCATAGACTTGCAGGTATTTGACATTAAGATCGATGACTTTATATAGTCCTTGGATCAATGCTTCATATTCAGTAATATTATTAATGCACTGGAATTAAAGTATGCAAGCTAGCATGGTTTTCTCTCCTCGCGGATTGATAAAAATGCATCCTGTGCCTGCACTGTTATGAAACCAACTCACAAAAAGATAGAAATAAATATAAATGCCTTAGAATTCAGCCTCTTTTAGGGGGCAACCTCCTTTACATTACACAAATGAACAATTCTTGGTTGATACAAATGACAAGACCTCCTTTTTATATATAGGAGTCTAATGGGTCATAATGTAATCAGAGTCGACCTAACAATTATAATGTAAGGGAAGAACAATAACAATAGTGGGCTTCTATGGGGAACAATAATAACAATATGGGGACTACATGGGCACAACAATATAATAAGGGGGTTTCACTAATAACAATAAGGGGTTACACTAGTAGTATATGGACCTAACATGCCCTTCCCCTTCAAAAATTGTTGTCCTCAACGCTTGAGTAGTTCTGGATGCTTCTGTATAAAATTCTCATCCTCCCTGTGGATTCTTCAATGGTTCTTCCACTTGATGAGATACTCTGAAATTGATCGATTTCGTAGATGTTGGGTTCTTGTTTTTGTGACTGCTCCAGGTTCCAGTATGATTTTTCCTTTCTCGTCAAGTTTTGGCAATATTATTTGAACTAGTACCTTCTGCAACTTTTGAATGAGTGGCCACACTTCTTCGTCATTCTTCCATTCATCCCTTGATTCATTTATCCAATCTGGTTGGATAATAGAAATAGCACAAAACAATGCTTTCACATCCTCATCCTTTCTTAAGGGTGCACCTGCAACAACATTTTGTTTTCCTTTTTTGTAGATGATTTCAAAGTCATAACCCAACATTTTTGTGACCCATTTTTTTTCTGTTCTTTTGAAGATAATATTTGTTCTAAAAAGTATTTAAGACTATCATGATCCGTTTTTACCTTGAAGTGTCTTCTGATTAGGTAGGGTCGCCATTTTTTAAGTGCATGTAGTATTCCCAACATTTCCTTCTCATAAATAGATTTGTGTAAATACTTTCCTTTGATTGAACGACTTTCAAAAGCAATGGGGTTTTCATCTTGCATTAAAACAACACCAATTCCATTTCATGAAGCATCACCTTCCACAATAATGGTTTTTGTGAAGCCAGACGTAGCTAAGAGCGGTGCTTGGCACATTGCCTCTTTAAGATGTTCAAAGGCCTTTGTTGCTTCTGGAGTCCATGAAAATGCATCTTTCTTCAATATTGTTGTTAGAGGTGCTGCTATTCTCCCATAATTCTTAACAAACTTGCGATAATACCCTGTCACCCAAGAAATCCCCGCAGATGCTTTATGGATGTGGGAATTTTCCATTCCTTAATGGCTTTAATTTTGCTAGGGTCTACCTTAACTCCTTCATGAGATACAATATGACCCAGATATTCCACCTCTTGGACTCCAAAAAAACATTTGGATCTTTTGCATATAATTGTTTCTCCTCCAATAGTTGTAGCACCCTGTCAACATGTTCAACATGATCCTTCCAAGACTTGCTGTAGATTAGTATATCATCAAAAAATACTAACACAAATTTTCTATGGAAGGGTTTGAAAATGGCATTCATCAAACCTTGAAATGTAGAAGGTGCATTGGTAAGGCCAAAATGCATGACCAAAAATTCATAATGACCCTCATGAGTTCTAAATGTTGTTTTCGGAATGTCTTCAGTCTTCATTCTGATTTGATGATATCCTGAACGAAGATCCAACTTGGTGAAGCAAATGGATCCATGCAATTCATCCAGTAATTCATCAATGACAGGAATGGGAAACTTATATCTAATAGTGAGCTTGTTGAGCTCCCTATAATCCGGACACATGCGCCATGATCCATCCTTCTTGTGCACCAATACTACTGGAGCAGAGAAAGAACTTTGACTTGGTTGAATTATACCA
>APFE030513423.1:80311-123629 GCA_000404065.3 Pinus taeda
TCTTGAAAATTAAAAGCTATCGTACCCAAGGATTGTAGCCATTGGACTCCTAGTACAACATCAGCACCTCCCATTGGAATGGAAAGCATTGGGCTAGTCAATACATATTCTCCCATGGATAGCTTGACATTATGGCATTTCCAGAGCAATTTATTGTTCCTCCATTTGCAATCATCACTTGACACTCTGGTGCTGGATATAGGAAGCAATTCAATTCTTTTGCTACCTTACAATGAATAAAATTATGGGTACTTCCCAAATCAATCAACACTATTACCTTTTTCTTCTTGATATGTCCTTCTATCTTGATAGTTTGAGGAGTGGAGAGAACTCCCTCGAAACAGATTAAAAACAGAATGTCAAAACCAAGCAGATGAAGACAAGACAATGTTCCTTAAAAGAACCATGGAGGCGGGAACAACTAACTAGTAGTTGTTTGTTTAAAGGTTTGCCCATAATTGGGTCTTCGGAAAGCAGATTGCAAAGGTCTTCTGGAGAATCCCAGATTAATTGGTTTAATGAAGACTCCAGTGGCAACAGCGAGGACGAAAGGGTTTCATAGATCAGAGGAAAGAGGGCGGCGACTTCATTACGCATCGGGTCATGGAGGGGTGACGCTGCAAATGGTTAGGAGCTAGGGACATTCACAGACTGTGAAACCAGAGATCTTTTAGTTTTGCTCATGGTACCATGGCTTAAGTGGTTTTCAGGTGATCACGGCCCTCACAAGCGGGAAGTGGTATTTCCCTTTCGTGAGAGATCCCACTCAGTTTGCACCACGTGGCGGTGGGGCCAGGAGGAATACAGCCCTCATCGCATGCTAATATCCGTGGATGTAGGTGGATGTGATATTAGTCTCCACCATTCGATCTCACAAAGCAAACCAACGGATGAGATTGATCGTGCAGGTTGGCGGGCCCTGGCTGTAAACGGTTAGCAGCTTTCTTTGTGATTTGGCCATCATCCGTTGGATCAATTGGAAAGGTTCAATAGTCGATATTAAAGAGGCATGCCAGGTTTTGGTGGGAAACATGTAACCTTGAGGTTAAGAGACTCATCAACTGGGTTACTGATTCACAGGTTAAGAAGTCGGGTGACTGTGTTACCTTAATATTTTGGCAACCATTTCCTGTCGGGTCTGGGTTAAATTTAATGTATTTTTCTTTTGAGAGATGTAAAGTTTGGAGGTAGAGTTTGGGGCTTGGGCTCTGAACCCTTTTTATGGTTTTGTAGGGTTCTCTCCATAGTCAACGACTATGTGAGATTTGATGTATTTTAGGTACTTTATTTTTTGATTAATGAATTGGAAGGTCCGACTCTTGCATTAACAAAAAAAAGGATAGTTTGAGGAGTGGTAATTCCAGCCAATGCATTACGAGATATGGTCGGATTCATTTATTCTTTATCCAAGTTTTGTTCCTGGAGTATATCCTCTTCTTTTGACATTTCTTGTTCCTTTTCTTCCTCCTCTTCACAATCTATGTAGAATAATTTCTTCTTAGCACACTTATGACCTTTAGTGTATTTGCTATCAAAGCTATAACAAAACACTTTTTCTCTTTTCTCTTGAAATTGTTGTGGTGTCAACCTTGTAGTTTGTGGAAGGCTAAGGGCAATAACACTTCCATCTTTGTAGTTGTGAGTGGTAGGCTTCCTGGTTGCCATAATTTTGCTTTCCATTTTTCTTGCTAACCTGAGTGCCTTCTCCAATGAATCAGGTTCCCAAAGGCGAACCTAATGTTGGATATTATCCTTTAAAGCCCCTATGAACACATCAATCCTATGCTCCTCTGGAATATATTTTACACTTATGTTCATTTTTTGGAAGTCCTCAATGTGCTCCATCATTGAACCCTTTTGTTTGAGATTTATCAATTGGCCAAAAAAGGTGTTGCTTTGTGTATCCTCATAATGTGCTATCATTTCTTCCGTAAAAATTGCCCAAGTGACAATTTGTTTATGAGAGAAAAGCCATCAATACCCTACAAACTGATTTGGTTCCAAATATAAAGTTGCAATACATACCTTTTGTGTGTTTTTCACATTATGGAGATCGAAAAATTGCTCCATTTGTAGTATCCATGTTCCAGGATCCTTGCCATCAAACTTCCTCATATCTATTTTTGGAACATAGTGGGTCTTCAATCCAGCATTAGAGTCTACGAAATCATGATTGACATTTCTTTTGTTCTCATCATGAGTTTCCTTTACTACCCTTTCACCATTAGTAACCATTTCTTGTAGCAACTTATTCAAATTTATCTTCAGTTCTTCCATCTTAGCATCCATGCCATTCATCTTAGTGTCCATGTCATTCATCTTAGCTTCCATGCCATCCATCGTAGCTTCCACGCCATCCATCTTAACTTGCACACCATTCATATTAGCTTCCACGCCATTCATTTTGGCTTCAATTACCTTTTGTGAGAGTGAAATTTGTTGTACTTGGTCTTGTAATTTTGATATATCATGTTGCATTTCTTCCTCTTCTTCACGAGTCATGCTAGAGATTTCAAGTTGTTTACTAGGTATTTCCATTTTCTTTCTTTGGGGCATCAATTATTGCTAATAATTCTTCACTATTTCCTTTGAATTCCTTAAAACTAATTTTTCAAACCAATCTTATGCAAAATTAAAAAAAAAAACTACACACCTTTTTTTTTCACTTTATAAGAGATCGACATTGAATTTTTTGTATATCTGTAATTGCAGATCTCGAATATCTGAAATCACATCCTATAGTAGCCCTTTGAGTCCTCTTTCTAACCCCACAAGTCCAATCAAGATTAGATTCTCCAAGGAAGAGTTATGTCAAATCTCCCACAGTGACCTGATTATAGACTAGTTCAGTAGAGCGAACTTGTACGAAGTTCCACGTGTCACTATTTCAAGATTAGTACCTAAAACTGATATAAATCAAACTATAGGCTGTCCTATTTCTGAAACTTCTTACAATTTGATGCTCAAGATAAAAGTTATGACGATTTTCCCCAGGTCACCTATTTGGAATGTAATTCGGGAGTATGCAAAAACCCTAACTTCCTCATATCATATCTCCAAAAATATAGCTAGACAAGCTCTAATATTTTGACCCAAAGTTCAGAATGGTTTCAGCTCAAATGGGTTTCTGCTTTAGCTTCTGAAACCTTGAAGAAAAAAAGTTATAGCGAACATGCCACGATGACCTGTTTGGAGTAGCGAAACCCTAGAATCGAAAGCTCTGAAACCAAATGTTATGAAACCAACTCACAAAAAGATAGAAAAGAAATATAAGCGCCTTAGAATTCAGCCTCTTCGAGGGGGGAACCTCATTTACATTACACAAATGAACAATTCTTGGATGATACAAATGACAAGACCTCCTTTCTATATATAGAGTCTAAGCGATCATAATGTAATTAGAGCTGACCTAACAATAATAATGTAAGGGCAGAACAATATTAATAGTGGGCTTCTATGGGGCACAATAATAACAATATGGGGACTGAATGGGCACAACAATATAATAAGGGGGTTGCTCTAATAACAATAAGGGGTTACACTAGTAGTATAGGGACCTAACATGTGCCGTCTTCATATTTAAAACCGTCAAAATAGAGTGTCCAGAACAGAGAATTATTTGAAACTTTATCTACTAAATTTAGACATTTGGAAGCCTCTGTTTGTGATTTTTTTCTTTGATTTGAGAAACTACAACGTTATCTAGAAAGGGAGACCTCTGAGCATTAAATGATCCCAAAAATGACTTGGCTGAGTAATTTCCAATGATATTATTGGTGAAGACAACAGGTTCATTGCTTCCCTCGAGGTCAGTGACTATATCTTTCATGAATTTCTCTTGGTCTACCCTGATTTGGTTTGGTTTACCATTGTGCAGCAACCACATGTGAGGCTAATCAGTTGCGAAATAACCGTGCAACTTTTCAGACCAATCCCTACTGAGAATCAAACCATAAAATTCAGGGATATCAACCACCAAAATATCAATTATTTGTGAAACTTTTGGATTAGAGGAAAGACTAATTGAAACTGATGCTATCTCTCCAAGCACCTCTCCTTTTGTCTTGTCTAACTGAACTATGTGTACTGCATATTTTTGAGGGGTAATGTTCAATTTGGTACACACAACCCTTGGCATTATATTTGAGGAGGCTTTTGAATCAACAAGGAAGTTATGAACATTCTTGTTGAAAACTTCATAAGTGAGCATAAATGGAGGAATATGAGAAATAGAACTATCACCAATTAGAACTAGATCAGAAGGATCTACTTTATTTGAGGATGAGGGAGGTTTTCCCATATCATAGGTAGCTTGAGTAACTATAGAAGATGGCAGAGGAGATATAGGAACTTCTTTTAGCTCTCTTAATAGGATTTTCTTTTGCTGCTTGAGTTTAGTGAGCTCATGTAATGAGATGTTTGCTCTAGTATTTTTCATGTCTTCAACTATATTATATTCCACTGTATCTAAGATTACCAATGTTTTTGAGGCATTTGGGGAATATAGAGGAATAGAATTAGTTTGGATAGTCTTAGATTTCTTAGCTACTATTTTCTCCTTTGCAGAAGAAGCAATTTTTTTGTTTTTGATTTGTGATAGACACGTCAGGAGAGTTTTTACTTTTTGTAGTTACTGGCATTTCTTGTGCCTCTTCTTTAGTTGGGAAGATGAAATCCAACATTCCATTTAATTCAATTTCTTCTTCTGTTTCAGCTTCCTCTTGGTCTGCTTCATGATCAGACTCAACATTTGAAATGGTGTTTGGGGGTTGCGATGCAGAAGCAGGGTTCCTTTTGAATGAGTGAGAAGGTTTCTTGGGAGCAGAGGATTCTGCGACTTGTTTTTTGATTTCGATGATTTCATTAGACATTGTTTTTAATACTTTATGAAGGCCTTCAAGATTGAAAGGGTCCTTTGTAGCTTTCTTCTTAGAGTCATCCTTAAATTTTACTTTCTTTGACTTCCTTTTGTCCGTTTGTGATCTCTTTTCCAAAGCTATAATTCTTCTTTCTATAGATAGGGCTTCTTTCATGTTTTCTACAAGGGTAGCCTTATCGGATCTATCTACAAACATTGCAATATTAGAAGGAAGAAATGATATATACCATTCTATTTGTACATTTAAAACAAGTTTATAGAAAACTGGGATTTTATTTAGAAACTTGTTAAATCTGGAGTTGAAATATTTGATCTTTTCGTATGGATTAGCTTTCAAATTAGAAATATCATTGATCAAGGATTCTATGGTCCTATCATCACCAAATTCTGCAAGAAATACTTCTTGAAAAGTATCCCAGTCTCTAATTGAACTCGATGGAAGGGAAAAATACCAAGATCCAGCAGATCCTTGGAAAGTATAAGGAAACAGTCTGATTACAACATCTTCATGTGCGACCCCATCAAGATTCATGGCTAACATAAAATTATTTAGATGTTCTTCAGCTGGGAGAGCATCATCAAGATTGTATTTAGGCAACCATTTTTCTGGGTTTGCTGGGAGTGCATTTGGATTTGCAGCTAGGACAACACCAAGATTTGTCCAAGGTTGATTGGCCATAACTTGAGTTGGAGACTGAGAATATGGGAAGGTCAATCCAGAAGTACATATAGATGGTGAAGAACATACTACTGGGTTAGTACTACTAATGATAGTACTAATTGGAGAAGTGGATAATTGAGAAGTCGTGGATTGAGTAGAAGTGGATGGGGAAGTGAATGGATGGAAAGGTGACGTGATCTTGCTGGTATCTAATTCAGATCTTGAGGAAGTAACTTTCCTACGTCGTGGAGGGATGGGGAACTCGAAAAGGGTGACCCCAAGCCTTTCACTTTGCAGTCTAGTCAATACACCAGTTTGTTGTAATAAAGAGGTAACACTTTCTTAAGAAACTTCGGGTCTCTTTGGTTTCTCGGCAGAAATGGATATCTGTTCCAATTTCTGTATCAAAGAATGAACTTCAGGTACTTGGGAGTGTAATCTGGAGAGGGTGGTTGCCTTACTACTTCAGGAGATGAGGGAGATGTTTCTACAACTTCAGACTTTCGATCAGGAGATTCTGAACGAGATCTAGAAGGTGTAGAAATTTTGGAGGGGTTTTGACTCTTATGAATGCTTTTTGAATGATCTTTAGGTTTATATGCCATTCACAGTTGAAGGCCCTCCTTCTAGCACCAAAATGTTGCAGCCTCAGAATTCTACTGCCGAAACATGGGGGATAACCACCCGGTCCAGACGTTAAGACAACTCCTTTTTCGTTTAAAGTGGTGGCTCCAACTAGGGATGATGGGACTGGTTTCTCGGTGTGGGTTTCAAGATGAGAGTGGGTGGTTCATGAGTGTTTGCAATAGAATAATGATAATCTAAATGACTTATTCTATGATGCAATTCTCTGACTAACTTATTCTAATATAAACCCGGGTATTCCTGTGTGGTATGCGATCTACAAAGATATTTGCTTAACATGTGATAATGAAGATTGATCACAATTAAACAAAGACGATAACAAATAAAGATAATTTCTTTGACTAAATAGTTAGTCAAAGAAATTTATAAAATATATCGCATATATGATGAGTTATATATGAAAATCACAATTTCGGCTAGGCATCATACAAAAGTGCAATTAACGCTTAACATAAACAATAAATATCACACACAAATCATGAAAGTAAAGTTTTTCCACTAATCCATGAGACCCACATATTTTCCCGGGGAACCTGTGAATACCTCTGCACGAAAAAGGTTGTGAAGGAAACGTTTAATTTTTCTTGTGTATTAAAAGCCTATTGGATTAAGATGGTAAATCCTATCTAGAAACCGGCGTATGGGGATAATAGAAGAGTGCAAACAGGGCTTTGTCCAAAGTGGTAACTAATCAATGAACCTGGCCTTGCGAGTGCTTAATTGACACCGTTGAGAGCCTGATACAAATGCAAGAATTTTTTTCCGACGTTTTCGAGCTATAATATCCACGTTTCACTCTGGTCATTGAAAGTTTACTCTCATGAATCGCTAATATTTTTCTCTCCAAATTTGAGGGAAAATATGAGGGAAAATAGATTGACAACATGCAGGGATCCAATCTGACTTCCAGGGAACGAACTTATAGTTCTAAATAGCTGGTAACGGTCGAGTGACTAGTAACAGGAGTGAAACAGCCAGCACCTCGCCCAGCAAAGGCATAGATGGGAACAGAAGCAAGGGTGGTAGTATCGATTGCAGAACCATTCCAGACCCATTAGAGATACGGTGGACTTGTAAACATAATCAATCATACAAGATAATAGTACCATATGTGCGAAGTCCTGCTCATTTGACAAATGACATAGACCAACTTCTTTCTTCAAATCAAATTGTCTCCCAAGAATACAATAGTGCATCAACAAAAGAAAGTAGTCTGATATCTAAAAGAAACGATCATGTTCCATAATTTCACCAAAGCATTCACAAACTTACAATAATGCATGCTTTGCAAATGTTTTTGATAAAATTTTGGACCCTTCTCTAAATGCATGAGTAGGGTATAAATAGTATTCTAACTAATGTGTAGAAATAGATTATACAAAATTTGAGGAGGTTTCAAACAACCTTCCTCCTAACTAGGTAACTAAATCCAAAAATAAACAATGGCTAAATGAACAAAACTAAGAGGATGACTTGTTGTCTGCGAGCTTGTCCTTCAAATCAGATATATCAGTCATTAGTTGAATTTGAAGAGGTTCCCCAAAATGTGTCTTGAGCTGTCCTGTGAAAACCGCATCAGTGAGAGGTGGCAGCATCCGTTGAGTCATATGAAGGGAACAATTGAGAGTCATAACTTGGTTGTGTGGATTGATGAGATACTGCCAATATGACTCCCAATTGGTCTTGGTCAATTTTGTAATTGCCTCCCTTTGAGTCTCCACCTCTTCTTGCCAACTTTCATATAGAGCATTTAAATCGGGCATTTCTTTCAGAGTGCATTCTTTAATCAGGTTGGTGGCAAATAGGGTGTGATTCACTGCCTTAATGATATTCTTTGATAGCCCAACTGCCCTTGCGACTGCTAGCTTGGTTTGTTCGATTCTCGCATCCCAATTCGTGAAGAGAATGTCTTTATGAGTTTCCTCAATCTCGGGTAGATTGGATTTCCTTCCGTCTTCTGTTTCCTACCATTCGATGAACTCAGAGATTCTAGTGTTTAAATCGTTAAACTCAATTCTTTGGTCGATTGCCTTATCTATCAGCTGGTCGCTAGTAGTTAGATAGGGAGTAATGTGTGACATCTTTTGGCAGAAATACTCTTACTGTTTCACCAGAAGGGAATTTTGATTCCAGTGCTTCTTTAATAAACTCCTCAGTAGTGGGAACATCCTTGTATCTTTCCATGGCTTGTTGCATCTCTTGGAGTTTCATGTTTTTTTCCAATATATCGGCTTCATGGTTTATTTTCAGGACCCCCATGTCTTGCTAAAATTGTGCGAGCTGCTCATCCACTTGCCTGTTTACGTTTGCTTTCTCTACTTCAAGCTGCTGCTGGAGCTGTGCAATCCTCTTCTCTTTTTCCCTTAACAAAGTAGAGACTTTAGTAGCCTTGTCCATAGTGGCTGATGCATATGGTCCTATGAGCTGTGATAGTCTAGTCAAGTTCTTGGCTAGATGGAAAGGAATGTCCTTCCAAACAACGTCCATCGACTCGTTTCCAAGTGGGAATTCGAGTGTGTCTACCCTTTTCCTTTTTCTTTGCCTTCTTACTACAACCTTGTGGAGAGGGCTATAGAACACATCAAGTGGAGGTATTTCAGTTAATTTCTAAACAATTTCTGATGTGGGGAGAGCAGGGATAATTTCAGTATGTTGGGACGTTGTTGCTTGTTCCTCCATAGGCTTGGACTACTCACCGATAGACTTGGGCTCTGTATCCTTATGAACATGCAAAGGAGTTTTATATTCCATTGTTTTTTGGGTATTTTTTGCTTTGGGAGTGCCTTGATATTTATGATTAAACTGATCCCACTCCTGCTCCAAATTACTACTTTTGATCTCTGAACTGGTTTCTATAGTTGGGGTGCTCATCACTTGTTTCTCAGATGACTTCTTGCTAGACTCAACTATGTTATCTGCATCTTGGGGTTTCCCTATGTCTAGTGTCTTCTCAGTATTTACCTGAGAATATATTCGAGAACTAGGACCTTTACTATCAATAGTGACACTTGGTGTAGGCTTATCCTCAGGCTTTAACAAATGCATTGGGATGACTTCGAGCCTTTCATTTCTGAATTCCTGAAAGCTTTGAAACCTTCAGGTTTCAGATTTGCCTTTGCTCATTCAAATGCTTATTCGAAGGATTTGGTCGACTGTAACAAGTCTTCAAAATAGTTATCCTCAAGGTTGTATGGCTTGAGCTTTACTGCAGTAGTGACATTATATGCCTACTTTGTTTGGATCAAATTGCCTCTTAGGCAATGTATGAAGCCTGAGGGCTTCCATATGTGCTGACTCTTTAGTAGCATGAATAATATTTTCTAAAGCAAAAGAACCACACTTGATAGGAAAAGAGGGCCATAATGACTTCTTGCTATCTTTGAGAACTTTAGTTAGGTATTTTCCCATGGTCTGGTAGGCAATCTCTCTTGCTAATAATTTGTCAGAAACATATAAAGGAAGGACATGTGGATCGGTTGTGCTACCAAAAACCCTAATGTAGGTGAACCATTCTTCAACGAAATATTTGTCGACAGTAAACATGTCTATTGTGGCTTCTTGAGAAAACCTGGGGTTTTCTTATTGAAAATTATTTGATGTTGGGGAAACACAACAACATGAAATATCTTATATAAGTGAAGTATATAATGCGATTCCCATATTTTTTATGACTGAGATGGATTGGGTAGGGGCCTTGTAAGGTCCATTTCCAACTCATGGTTGGAAATGTCATGCAAAAAAAGATGGCATCCATATTGTAGGCACTAAAATAGAACAGAGGGAGGTTATCTGGACTGGAGGCTCTCTTTTGTCAAAATTTTGTAATGGTGGTGGCTAGGTTGTTAGATAGGATGGAGGGCCAATTCATGATGTGGGAATTAACATAGGCATCATTCATAGGGATCCATTCTATGGAAAACTTAGTATTATTGGGTAACCCATATAATGTACATAACATAGTTGTTGCATAGTTGTAGGGGTTTTCCAAAGAGGCTATAACATACATACCTGATTTGTCATATTTTAATTTGTTGTCCAATACTCTCCAACCTTGAATCAACTTGAAGGGGTCTGGGTTCTTCTTTGTGAAGTTTACCACAACTTTGCTGTCATAGATTTCCAGAGGGTCAGGTATGTGGTACATTTTCTTCAAGTCCTCTGCTCTGAACGACCCTATGAGCTCTATTCTTGAATTCTTGAATTGCCTATCTTCAATGATAAGGTTTTTGATCACCCACATGATCATATCCATGTATGGAAGGATTTTAGCTCTTGCTCCTATCCTATGAAGGAAAGAACATGAAGCATACCTAAATTGAAGTCCTGAAGGCCTTGTTGAATCATTTGTTGCTCTCGTAACAGTGATTTTAGGACGTTCGTCCTCAAGCCTATTGTATATGACCTCCCAAGTTGTTGTGCCTTCGGCAACATCACAAACTGTATCAAAGAAAATAGGAGTCATCTCTATAAAGTCAGTTCAACAATGGTCTGCTTTCTCTGTTTCTGCATCACCTTCCTTAGTGACATGTCTTTTGTAGCTTGCCTAAAATAGACAAGATATATCAGTGCAGACGGTATCGGGTAATTAAGACTGAAAGCTTCTCTGAAATGACTTTGGATCGTGAGAAAGGTTTAATGAGATACTCGATGTTAACTACCCATAACCTGGAAAAAGACTATCCTTCCTCAAGTTGCTAAATATTTATTAACTTGTCAATTCATTCGTTTTGATATTTAAAACATAATTATTTCACATGTTTTACCACTCTTAATCGTACATCGCAATCTTTAAATGGATACAATATAGCACTACCAGATGCATAAAGCAAAATGAAATTGCGAATATCGCAATATCATTTCGCAAATTGCTAATGGACATTCTAATGGCATATCTAAGTTTCTTGTGAAGTGTGAAATGCAATTGTCAAATGACGAGGTGCTATTTATTAGGTTATTGCAGCAGGAGATTTAATCGCAGATTGCAATTTTTTGAAGATTTTTTAAGATAGTCATGTGGAAAAATGTGATTTGCGATGCGGATTTCATCCTTTGTTCGTTTTGCAAGGTTTTGCTAGGTATTTTCTTAGAGTTAGGTAGTATTATCCTAAGCCTAAAAATTTAAAAGGGTCCGCATTTATAACTCTAACCTTAGCTATTGTTCTTTATAAATGGGGGGGTTGTTTCGTAGTACAACAAGGGGGGCATAAGTAATTTTTTTGCAACAAGAGGAGTGTTTGTGTAGAAAAGGGCAATGAGACAAAAATAATTTGGAGGTTCACTGTGGGAGTTCTAGGAGGTCTTTTTGAGAGAAGAAAGTTGCGTTGGATTCTCGAGGTCATTCATAAGTTATGTTGATGTAAAATCGATGCAATTTTATGGATTTTATTAATTAATAAAGAGGCCCCTCCATTGAAGACTAGGCTCAGAGATGTAGGCTTTGAGATATCCTAACTCCTTTATCAATGTGTTGGTGTCATTCTCTCTTGTTTGTTTTGTTGTTGCTCTTTATTTGCTGCAAGTTGCATATGTAATTTAAGTTGAGATTTGTTTAACAATGATTTTAAATACATGCAAACACTTTTAAAACATTAACAAATCAAGTATATATTTTGATCGGGATTTAAAGTCAAGTGGTATCAGAGCAGTTATTGATAGTTTGGTTTACAAGTGTGCATGTTCACTAAGTAAAGAAGCATTTGTGAAAGTAGACTTGGCTAGAAGCTTGAAACAAGGAAGGTTGCAAGAGTTGGAGGATGTTAACCACAATCATCAACTGGAAAACACAAAACTCAAGAAATTGCTTGAATTCGCAAAAGGTAAGAAGCGAACATTGCGTCTCAAGCTTGAAAAGGCCAAGAAAGAGAAATTTGGAGAAAATTATTCTATACTTCTTGTAATCAGAAGTGACGAGACATTTGTACATTCAGAGAATACATCATATGTTCCATCCACTCAAAATTAAATTGAGGATACCTCCTATGCGACATCCATGCAAGAAGATCGGCAAGAATCTCTGTCTAGTAGTAAGGCATGCAAGATATTAGGTGGAAGAACGAACACATAATATTCATGACATGCATGCGCTATGGACAATTATCAAAGGTATAATAAAGTTAGTTTTTCTAACATTCCTTTTGATTTTAGGAATAATGGCGATGTGAAAAGTTTATGGCATAGAAAACCATGCACTTTTTGTGGGTTATCTAGCCATTGTTTTTCCAAGTGTTGGAAGAGAAGATATTTTTATAGTAAGATAATGGCCATGAGGAAGAAGGCGAAGTATGAAGAATGTATTCCAAGTTTTTGTGACAAGAAGAAAGATCTGAAACAATATTTCTCATACTGCAAGAAAGATGGCCGTGGTAGAGAACACTACTGGAAGTTACACCCTAAACATAAGCTTAAGAAGTTCTAAGAACAGAAAGGGAAGCGGAAGTGCAAGCGGGAAGTATGCAACATAACACAACGAAATCATGGATCTCAGTATGGACATGAGACTAAATCTTAGCAGTGAGAATAAATAGTGAAAGTTTCCCGCTCATGTCTGCAAAAGTGAGCAAAGCAGCTGATCTGAAGGAAGGAAGTGAGATGGTGGTAGTAGGTAGACTTGACCATGCTATGATTTAGGAGACAACCACACTGCGACATGAGGTGTTGTCGTGCATACCTATCAAGAAGGGTAAACATGTTCATTTTTTTTACGTTAGGATCTTTGTTTTTATTATCATTGTTAATGTGTTGTACATAGATTGTGGTGAAAGAAATGGAAACAAAAAGATGTGGAAACATGAAGACAACTAAAAATTTATTTTTAGTTGTGATGGAGGTTTTACAACTGATTGTGGTGAGACAGGCACACATGAAAAAATGGCTTGGTGATACAGGATAGGTGGAGGAACATTTTCTTCATGTCAAAACCATGTAAATTATTTTCGCTATCCAAAAGGTCTTAGTGGGGAGGAATGATCAGGAATGATCAGGAATGATTAAGAATGATCCGGAATGACTAGGAATGATCTAGAATGAGCAGGAATGATATGGAATGATATGAAATGATCCAAATTGATCAAAAAGGGATTCATGGTCAAAAATTCAAAATCACCAGATTCTAGCGAAACCCATGCCATCATGTAGAGCTCTAAAAAATGATTCCAACACAATTTGAATGGGTGAAAACTGACTCCGTATGTAGAATTTATTCTAGGTCAAAGTTATGGTCATATGAGGTCAAAAAGTTAAAGTCAAAGTTGGTCAATAGTCAAGATTTCACCTCAGGGATTCATGGTCATGGTTCCAAACATGAGACATGGCTTCTTCAAATGGAAATAATTGGTAGTTTTTATTGGTAGCACGTGGACCAATGGATTGGTGCCACGTGGCCCAATCCGTGAAGGCTATATGACCTTGTGTTATCGGTCAAAATTATGACTCGAGGATTGGATGAGATTCAATCTTGAGATCTCAGTGTAAGAAAAATATGCACCTTAGTGCTACACTATAGATGATACTTGTTAAATGTATAAGAGCCACATATATTTAAATGGATATAATTTATTATTTGAAAAAAATGGTTGGTGCCCGCCATTATTGGCAGCCCCCACAAAATCTCCTCCAATGTTACCCATACCTCTACCATATCTAACTACTCCACGCTATTAGATATGACCTACGAGCCATAACCATTAATGTATATTATATATATGGTATGTGTTGTGCGTTGGACATTGGATAAACCAACGCTCCCCGACTGTTTCGTGACATGCACTAACTGTCTCTCGTCGATTTTCATCTTTGGTGATGGGATAATTAAATAACACCTGCAGGTTTTGGTCTAATGGAAATCGTGATTCCCAACAAGTGGTATCAGAGCATATGTCACGAGTTCGATACACACCTAGCTCGCGTTTGGGGGAGATTGTTGGACATTGGATAAACCAACACTCCCCATGTGTTTCGTGACATGGACTAACCATCTGTCATGGATCCTTATCTCTAGCGATGTGGTTTTTTGACTAACACTTATGGGTTTTGGTCTAACGTCAATCGTGATTCCCAACAATGTGGGGTGGCTGGTCCGTTGACCTCGCCACCAAATCATTCCAATTTTATTATTATTATTGTGTACAATGTATTGAATTGGATAGAGAAATGGGAAGTCAGGATTTGACCCCTGACCTCTTATTTTTTGGTATAAAAAATTATTCAATGCCCCATATGGGGAAGAAGTGATTTTTATGCAGTAAGAGGAATGTTTATGTAGAGAAGGGAAGCAAGACAACAAAACTTTGGAGGCTCATTGTGGGAGTTCTAGGAGGTCATTTTGAGAGACGAAAGTTGCGTTGGATTCCTGAGGTCAGTTAGGAGTCACGTTGATGCAAAATCAATGCACTTTGATGGATTTGATTAATTAATAAATAGGCCTCTCCACTAAAGATCAAGCCTACAGATGTAGCCTTTGAGATAGCCGAACTTTGTTATGAATGTCCTGGTGTCATTTTATCTTGTTTGTTTTTTTGTTGCTCTTTATTTACTGCAATTTACTTTCAAGTTTTTTATTTCATTTAAGTTTATCTTTGTTTAACGATGATTTTAAATACATGCAAACACTTTAAAAAAATAACAAAGAAAGTATCAATTTCGATTAAGATTTTAGATCAACAACTAAGTCACAAATTGTTGTTTAAATCTCACAAAAATGCTTAGTACATAATTAATAAAAACAATAATGACTAAGTTGCAAATATACAACTATGATATAGAGTTGTAGCAGTATGAAATATTAGAGTTGCAAGAATAGGAAAAAAAACATAGTAATTACATAAATAAACTAGAATGTAAATAATGCTACAACTACAATGTGAGTACATACCATACCCAGCTAAGGAGTAAGCCCAACCTCCTTAGATGAGGGACATGTTTACAAAAATAATAGAACGCTAGAGACTCAACACACCATCAATTGAACATTAATGAAAAGGAACTTTATATTGCAGGAAGCTAGAAAAACAATAAAATAATAGTTTTGATTCTCTTCTGATTCTAGCCCCGAGTAATTCAGATTATCCATATCAATGAGAGAAGAGGTTTAATACAGGACTTTTTTATATCTAAATTAATAAAATAAGTTGGTGGAAAGCTATGAGAATCATGTTGTTCCATCGTTTGACATTGAATCTCCAAAAAAAAAACATAAATCAATTATAAGTTGACTTAATCTGCCATGTGATAAGTGACAGATGAGTCATCATCATTTCTTGAGTGCTTATTTTCCTTGTCACTTCCCTCCATGATAAAATCCAGTTGTTGATTGTGTCACTAATCAATAAGCAGAAAATTTTTGGTTGACTGATGCACTAACACAATTTTCATAATGTGTCAACATCATTCTCCAAAGTTGCAACACTATGCTTGAGTGAGAGTTGTAGCAATAGCCTTAATGAGAGTCGTAACACGATGAGGTGAGAGTCACAACATGGTGAAAAAAGAGTTGGAACATATTAAAGCAAAGGTCATAGTACGATGAGTTGTAGAAATGGTGATAACAACTTAGAGTTGCAAAACTTGTGATCACATCTCGAAGTTGTAGCATCTAAGTTTGAGATAGAGTAGCAACAACTAAACTCGAGAATTTTTGCAATTGTTGAGAGAGTTGCATCACCTACACTTAGACTTGAGTTGCAACAATTACACTAGGTAGTAACAATAATTATTGAGAGATTTGTAGCACTTGTGCTTTCAAGGTACCTATGCAGTCTTGTTTCCTGTTTACCACTATTAGTACAAAAAGGTGACATTTTTGTTAAAATGCATAAGAATAAGCACTGAAATGGCACATTAGGAGGATAATTATACCTTGACCAAAAATGAAACATTATATATGAAAGGGGCATTAAGATGAGATGGAAATGGGAAAAATATGGACAAAAATGTATTCAATAGGTGCTAAAAAGATGACAATTTGTGCACCTGTCAGTGGGCTTGAATAATAAAGTAGTAGTCACTTTGAAAAGTGACTATGTTTGGAAGGAGACCAATGTCATACTCAGAGGGTGAATAAGTCCCCTTTGTCCTACCTTACGAATATTATTATAGAAGTCATGCAGGAATGTTCATAAGGATGGAGAAAAAACTTCTCACTTTAGAAAAATTAGTGGATTAGCTAGTTGAAGTTGTTTGAAGTTAGTCAAGAAAGGTGGAAGAGGTCACCACCAAGTCTATGCCTTATGAAATAAAGATGACCTGTATTAGTTATACTTAGAACCACATAAGTGTTGAGTGTATGGATAAAACATTGAGTCCAAGCAAGGAAATGTTACGTGGAAAACCCATAATGGAAATAAGAAATCAAGTAGTGATTTCTAGACAATTTGTTAGTGATGCCTTGGATAATGTACAACACCATCAAAGGTTCTTGAGAGAAGTCATCGTAAAAATAAAATATTTGTCTTATAGGTTATAAATATTTGTGGACCAAAAAAAATCACAGTCATGGCTTGAAGAGATGTCTAATAGTAGAATAGAAGATAAGGTGACAATACAATAGAAGTGGGTTGCATGTTTTATATGTGGCCAAAACCTCTCTATAAAATCTTTCCCTTGGAAATCCATAATCTTGGAAGAAAACCATGAAAACTAGACCGAGTTTGGAGATTTAGGACACTTTGAAAGCAGATTTGGGCAACATCAAGGAGAAAGGAAGAAAGAATATCCCATATGGAAAAGTCAACAAGAAGTGTAAGACCGATGATATTGTTTGTTGGGTGTGATTAGGGAACCACTATGCTAGTAAATTTCCATTAGGAAAAAGTTAGAATTTTTAGCACAAGATGACCAAAGAATAAGGAGCACCATGAAATTTTTGTGTTCCTTAGTTAGTTTTGTTGGGTGCATCCCAACTTGGTGAGATTTTGGGCAAGAGACCCGATTTTTGTGGGGCACAAAAGAAAAGATGTCATAGAGTACGAAGTGGAGCACACAGTAGAGCATTGGACCACACAAAGATTGTGCAACATAGGGGCTTCACGGACAAGCGCCTCCCTTTTTGTAAAGAGCATAAAATATTGTAAAAGTTGATGGTTTTGGACCATAGTCCCTTGTATTTTGGAAACCATGGTATCAAGCCCATGATAATGTAACGATGTAGTCCCTCATGTAATAGTATATATAGGGATCAATAATAAATAAGAGGACCATCTTAGGATCATATCATGTATTGAATGGTTGAATCTTTGTGATTGGGTTTTGTGGCAAAGGAAAGGCTCTGCAGCTGAGTGCTTAGAGGCCTAAGTCTACAACCGAGTGTATAGATGACCTGCAACTGATTGCGCAGGTCAAGAACTATTTTTTGTACAAACTCTATATTATAAGCAACGTTTATTGTGGACATAGCCCCACACTGGGATGAACCACAGTAAAATTTGTGTCTCATGTGTTGGTTTTCTTATTATCTGCACTTTATTTAAGCATTGTAAAGTTTATGAATGTTTATGTTATGTTTAAGTGATGAATGTGGTTATACGAATTAATATATAAGTGTGAAGTAGTTCATGAACGTGAAGTAATTCATAAGTGTTAAAGAATAAATAAAATACAAAAAGTGCCACATTGTAGCATCCCTCAGGCTATAGAAACCGAGTTCTATAACCTCCAATAGTCATTTCAGGTGAGACCATGACTTGGTTGCAGGTTGTTGAAAAAAGGGTTAGTGATTGAGGGTTTCATTAGTACGCACTAGAGTCCGAACTTGGGTCAGCCCAACTTAAGCTAAAAAATTGTTCCATTGTCGGGACCAGGATTTAAGGGATGTTTATGTAGCATCCATCGAAGAAAGAAATTCAATATTGGGTAGAATAGAAGGAACGAGAATTTGCAAAACAAGAAAATAGAATCCATTGTATGTAAACTAGAAGGTGGTTGGAGAAGTATATTTTTGAAGATCAATAAAAAATCTTCTTCGGCTCATTCCATGTGGAGCTATACGAGTGGATATCAAGGTTGATTGAGAGAAAATATTGTTTTAAGGTGGACCAACCTAAATAGTGGACTCCTAAACTAATACAACGACTCAATAACACTGACAACATGATCTCAAGAGTTGTTGACTTCTGGATTGACAACATCTTGGGAGGATTCATTGCTGAGTTCGCAGTAGACTCGATTGTGTCCTATAGCGAAGCAGAGCGGAAATTTTTCAAAGGACCACAAGTTCTTAAAATCTCTAAAACTTTGGATTAAGATGTTTTTGTATGAAAAAGGAATCTTATGAATGTAGTTAGATTATTAGTTACTTATGTTTGGGAGAATATCTGAAGAAGAAATTGGAACAACGTCAAGTGGAAAAAGATATAGAATAGACACTAGGAAAAGATCTTGTGGCCAAGATCCAAAGACTTATAAAAACTAACTATAGACCCTTGTTAAGTGAGTCTGAAAGTGAGAAAACCTCCCTTAGAACCCCAAAGGAATTCTGCAGTATTCACCCTCCCAGTCTGAAAGTTCACCGGAGCTAGAGTCAAGTAGTAATCAGGGTGTTTTTGGTTTTCCCCGTCCCCCTACCCCCATCCCCTCCCCTTATGAATCCCCCTCCCCCTCCAAGAAGAACTATAGTTGATGATATTAATCTACCTATGTTTAAAGGGACTAGATCAAAAGATCTAGAGAAGTTATGGTATTTATATGAAGCAGTATGGACAATGGAGAAGGTCCTTAAAAAAACTATAAAGAAAGCACAACTTGTCACAACATTCTAAGATAGCGAACTGACATGGTACATGAAGTGTTCAAGCAATTAGATCGAATCATTTGCAGACATCAAAACAACATTTTTTAAAGAATTTAAGAAGCCGAGGTTTAAGTCACAATGCATCACAAAGCTAAAATAAATCAAACAAAATCCTGTTGAGTCCGTGTGGGAATTTGATCAAAGATTCAAGATATTTTTGGATCAGATGAGCTTCGAAATAGCTCTGCAAAAACATAAAAATGGTTTATGGCTACTCTGCGTCCACATATAAGATTACCTTTGTCAAAACATAAGATAGAAACTCAAGCTGAAACTTTAGAACTTGCAATGAAATTAGAAGCTTCACCTGTAGGGGATACCAATGCAGATATGCAGTAGATCTAGAGTCAGTTGAAATATTTGACTTTGTAGATACATGATATGAATAAAAGTAAGGAATTTCGTGAAGAAGTGTGGCGTACAATGTAGGTTTTAACCCTGTACATAAATTAGCTGCATACGAATTCTAAAACATAGAAAATAAACAATGCGAGAGCATAACACATAAAACACATATACACAGAGATTTTCCCCTGTATCCCAAAACCGAGAACAATACCTTGATTTTTCATTATGTTCCTTTCAATGTTACAATACATATTTATACATGCCGAAGCACCGAATACCATTGACCGAAAACCATCGCGTCCAAAACCATGTGCGAAAATCATGCACAAAACCATAGGTAGGTCTGCCCAACCTAATATAGGGGTTCTTACCAGTCCATACCCTCAGATGTGAAAGAGAGGGTTTCTTACTAGTCCATACATCTTGTGGAGTCTTATCCTCCAACCCTGATGAAGGTGATCTTTTGACCAGGTAACATGCTGTCTCCATCACCTCTGCCCAGAATTCCTGTCCTAACTTGGCACCACTGAGCATGATTCTTTCCCTTTCCATCAATGTCTTGTTCATTCCTTCAGCAACTCCATTTTGCTGAGGTGTATATGGAGTAGTCTTCTGTCGTGCTATACCACACTTCTTACAGAATTCTTCAAATTCCTTACAACAAAACTCTCCACCATTATTTGTCCTCAACACCTTTATCTTCTTCTCTATCTAGTTTTCCACCAGAGCCTTAAATTATTTAAACTTGGCAAAGAATTCAGATTTATTCTTAAGGAAATATATCCATGTATTCCTTGAGAAGTAATCTATAAATGATACATATTACAGAGACTTACCCAGTGATGGAACCTTCACAGGTCCAAACACATCACTGTGCACAAGCGCTAATATCTGTTTCGCCCTCTTACCACCAGAGGGGAAACTCACCCGATTCTGCTTCCCATATACACAATTTTCATAGAAATCAAAATCCAGACAACTATTACTCATACCTTCTACCATACCTTTACCATGAAGTATTCAAAGGCCCTTCTCTCCAATATGTCCAAGCCTTTGATGCCACAACATGGTCTTCTCTCCAAAGACCACTAGATTTTCCGCTCCACTTTCAGGAACCACATAACTGTTGCACCCATCAACAATAGTGCTACCTTGCAGCTTGTACAAATTTCCAATCCGAACTCCCCACATCAATACTAGTGCTCCCTGATCCATCTTCCAGGTATCCTTCTCAAACACTCTTTCTACACCTGCATCATCCAACTTGCTTACAAAAATCAGATTTCTGGCCAATGCAAGAATATGAAGAACACCCGGAAGTGTTATAACACTTCCACCTTGCAACTTCAACTTTACTTTTTCACGACCAATGATTCTAGCCTTTCTATCATCCCCTAAGAAGACATCACCACCATCGTATTTCTCATACTCGCGGAACCACTCTCTATGGGGAGTGAAGTGAAAGGATGCACTTGAGTCAATCAACCATGCCTCATGATCTACATGTGTACTTGAAGAAGCCAAGTACACATCCCCACCTTCATCTGAGGTGGTTTTCGCCTCTGCAGCAAGAGCATCATTAGATCCCTTTCCTTTGTCAGGAGCTTTAGATTTACAGTCCCTTTTGTATTGCCCTTCCTTTCTGCATTTCCAGCACACCGCCTTTACAGGTTTTCCTAGAGATTTAGATATCCCTCTAGATTTAGATCTCCCACTCAATGACTTATTTTTGTTTCTATTATGGGACCATCCTCATACAAACAAGGCATCACCATTCTAGCTCTCCATATTTTTTCATCTCATCTTCTCCATCAACAAGGATGAGACTATTTCATCAAACTACAAGGCAGTTGCATTGCTACCTATTGCAATAACCAGACTATCCCACGAATCTGGTAGAGAACACAACAAACTAATGCACTTATCTTCATCTAAAATTTTGATATCAACAGACGATAACTGACTTACCACAATATTAAATGCATTCGGATGCTCTGTCACTGAGTCTCCATCTTTCATCCTCAAGTTATACAACTTTTTCCATAGGAACAATTTATTCACTAGAGACATAGATTGGTACAAAGTCCCTAACTTGTCCCACAAAGCCTTCGTCGTAGCTTCCCCTGATACATTCAACAATACTGAATCTGAGACACACAATCGTATTGTGCTATTTGCCTTCCGATCTAACTTCTTCCATTCTTCATCAGACACTCCCGTTAGTTCAGTATCCGGATCTACCGTGAGCCATTGATCTTTATCCAGCAACAGATCCTCCATCTTGAGTTTCTACAACTCAAAACTCTGACCATTAAATTTCTTGATCTCTATCTTTCCACTGCTCGCCATCTTCTTTCACCACTAGAATTGATCTTGCAGATCTCCCACTGAACGGGGTCTACCACAAGCCAGAGTGAAAGCACTTAGCAACAAAGGCGTCCCCTTGAAGCCAAAACAACTCTGATACCAAATGTAGGTTTTAAACCTGTACAGAAATTACCCGCATATGAATTCTAAAAGATATAAAATAAACAATGCGAGAGCATAACACATAAAACACATATACACAGAGATTTTCCCTTGGATCCCAAAACCGGGACTACCAGCTTGATTTTTCATTATGTTCCTTTCAATGTTACAATACATATTTATACATGCTAAAGCACCCAATACCATGGACCGAAAACCATTGCGTCCAAAACCATGTGCGAAAATCATGCACAAAACCATAGGTAGGTCCGCCCAATCTAATATAGGGTGCAAAACCAAAATTTTCCAGGGCACTGCCCCGGACCACATAGAGTGGGGTTACCTGCACCCCTCAAACCCCCTGTGACTCCCCTTGCTAAGGAATTGACGCAACAAAGGGGGGGGATCTTCCCCCCTTCTAACCCCCCGATTAACTACGTGGGCTAGTCGTGGAAAGATATAAGACAACCCAACATACAAAGCATAAATCAAAATTCCACTCTAAAGAACAATGCCCTCTCATCAGGAACTACATGGCTAATGAAGCGCCAAACCCTTTGAATCCCGGATCTAGCTTATGGTGTGAGATGTGTAAAACAAGAGGTGAACACCGCATAGAAGATTGCTACCCATTGCAGAAGGATGTCCAGACTCTAAGAAACTCATATTGCAAATTGTGAAAAATTAGTAGAGCAAGATTAGAACAACTGTCGAGGTTATGAATTAATGATTAAGCGAAGTACTAATGCCTGTAGAATGCAAGATGAAGAACATGGACATGAGGAACATGGAGAGTATAGTGGAAGAGGTGGTTATCAAGGCTGAGGTCAAGGTACTGGTCAAGTTGGTTATCAAGGCTGAGGTCAAGGTATCGATCGAGGTGGTGGAGCTAGTCAAGGTGGTGGAGAGATTATTTGTTACAACTGTGGCTAGGCAAGTCACTTCGCAAGAGATTGTGAGAATCCTACTACGACGTGTAAGTATTGCAAATAATTTGATCATGTAATTGAGGAGTGCCCAGTACTTATGGTAAAAATGAAAGAAAATAAAAATCAACAACCGACACGGAACATTCTGATGATGACTACGGAACCAAGGACCAGTGAACCTCACATTAATACTATAACAAGGAGTGGAGCTACGACTGGAAATGGTAAATTAGATGGAAAGAAGGAAGCTGAAGCTATGTGGGTTAGAAAGACTACTGAAAAAGACCATGTGTTTGATATTCAAAAAGAAAAATAAATCATTATGAAAGCGAAGTGAAGCTTTATGGATACAAGAGTTTTGACATCCAACGCACAACAAAATCAGAAGAATAGTTTCGATGTATCATCTTCAACACAAAGTCAAGCTCTGACACTATAGGAACATGATGCAGTATAGAATGTAGATACTTTAAAATATTTTCTTCAAACTTGTATGAAATTTTTGCGAAAAGAGCTGTAGAAGGACTTCAAGAATTGATAAATTCCTGTGCATCTAAATAAGTACCACGGAGTGAGATGTGTGAGGTTAACAACTTACATATACAGAAGAGAACTGGAAAGGAAATAAGGCTTAGTGCACAAACAAGAGAATACGACATGGACCAAGCTATTTTAGATATGGGATTTGTAGCTAATGTATTGACAAATCTAACATGGGAGTTAATGGGTAAACTAAAGTTGCAATGGTCACCAATTCAACTAAGGATGGGGAACCAACAAAAGATTGTTCCTCTAGGAAGATTATCAGGCATTACAGTGGACATTGAAGGGGTGCGCACTACTACTAACTTTGAATTACCCTACATTACTTGGACTAGATTAGGAATTCACCAACATGGCTATAATCAACTTAAAGAAGAGGAAAAAGATATTTGAAAGAAACAATATGACAATGATCATTCTCTTGGATCCATCAGAAGGAGCAAGATATACTCAACCAATTAAAGAGGAGTACAACACAACTGATATAGATAACATCTATCAGATGACAACAAAAGAACAAGATTCTGTTAGCCCTATTGAAGGCAAGTTGAGTTGGAAGCATGACAGTTCGTGTGCTTCAGATTCAGAAGAAGAATTGGAAAATTATAAAAACAGGTTACATGAAGTATCTACAAGGCGATGTGCAAGAGTTACGAAAGAAGTTAATTGTACGAAAATTGAGGTATGTGAGTTACCTTTTTATGATGGTTTGGGTGATATAAATAATTTTCTTGAAGAATATGAAGAATAGGTACCAAAATTTCAAATATTGTTAGCCCTGGATATAACCATAAGAGCTACTCCTACTAGATGGTGGGGTACACATAAGAAGAATATAGTAACTTGGAAAGAATGTCGAACGTTGATATGGATAAGGTTTGGTTAGGTAGAAACAGAGTTGGTAGATAAATATGATGGTCAAACTGGTCCTAGAGAGCATGTCCAACTCTGCATGACAACATGGAAGGAAATTCCACGAGAAGAATGGGTGCATGGGTTCATCCATACATTAGAGACAATTCCTCAAAATTAGTACTTGGAAACAAAACTTTGACATGGTAATGCGAACTGGGAAAAGATGATTGATGGGTTTATATTAATATTTAGATTTGAAGATGATTTCCCATTTATAGATTCAACCCTTTAGATAGTTAAAAATAATATTTTTGAGAATTAAATTCTGCTCATTTGGCAACCTGATTGGGATGCGCACCTACAAAATGTACTAGAATGCTACAACATCACTGCAGAAGAAGATGGATACACTCACAATATTGACATAGCAGAATATGAAGGCTACCGCAAAGTGAATGGACTTGAGTTAGAAATGCCTAATATAACAAAGCCATTAAAGACAAAGAAGGTGCATATAGGATTGGAAGATGAGCCGAAGTTTGCAACTATAGGATATTATTGGGATGAAGAAACAGTGAACAAAGTGACAGATCTTATGTATGAATACCAAGATTTATTCTCCACTAAATTTTCAGAAATGAAGGGCATAGTAGGAGATTTAGGATGTATGAAGATTCCTTTAAAGCCTGTTGCGAAGCCAATTAAGTAAAGGAATTATAGGTTGAATCCAAAGTAAAAAGAAAAAGTGAAGAAAGAACTTGACAAAATGATAACAGTTGGAATCATTGAACTTGTGGAAGAATCAGAGTGGGTATGTCCTATGGTGGTACAAGAAAAGAAAACACAATGAGAAATAAGGATTTGTGTTGATTTAAGAAAGTTAAATGATGCATATCTACATGATCTATTCTCTACTCCTTTCACTAATGAAGTATTGGAAAATGTAGGAGGTCAGGAAGCTTATTCGTTTACAGATGGATTTTCATGATACCATCAAATTAGAATTGCACTAGAAGATCGACATAAGACCACCTTCACTACAAAACAGGGTTCATATCAGTATACCGTGATTCCTTTTGGATTGAAGAATGCCCCTACCATATTTTCAAGAGTGGTGGTTGCAGCTTTCAAAGAATATATCCACAAGTTTTTAGAAGTATACTTCAATGATTGGATAGTATTTGGGTTATTGAATAAACATGTTGCGAGCTTAAGACTAATGTTCGACACATGTAGGCAATATCAAAATTCTCTAAATATCAAAAAATGCATATTCTATGTACCTTTTGGTATATTACTAGGACACATTGTTTGCAAGCAAGGATTGATGGCAGATCTTGCGAATATTGCTATTATTATGAATTTACCTCCACCAAAGATGTTGAGATAACTTCACACCACATTAGGACATACATGATATTATTACATAAAATTTAGCAAGAGATATGCACAGATCACTGCACCTCTGGAAAAACTGTTGAAGAAAGATGTAACATTCCTATGCAATGAAGAATGTCAAAAGAGCCTTGACACACTAAAAGAAAAGATGGTAATTGCTCCTATACTGGTATTCCCAGATTGGAATAAGGAATTTCATGTTCATGTGGATGCTTCATGCATAACCTTAGGAGTAGTATTGGCAAAACCTGGTGCAGGAGAAATCGATCACCCTATAGCTTTTGCAAGCATGAAACCTTTTAAAGCAGAGAAGAACTATACAACTACAGAAAGGGAAGGATTGGCTATGGTGTATGATTTACAAAAGTTTAGACATTATTTGTTGTGATCACATCTCAAGATGTTCACAGATCACTCTGCACTAAATTATTTGGTCAATAAGCCTATTTTATGAGGAAATATTTGCATATGGCTATTATTGCTTTAGGATTATGACTTTGAAGTTGTTGTTAAGCTAGGAAGACTAAATGCTAGACTTGATCATTTGTCAAGTTTGGAAATAGGAGAAGAACCAACGAATATGAGGATAATCTTCCTGACGCGCAACTATTTGCAATTAGGATTGCAAATGATCACTTCACTGGTATTATTCAATGATTAAGCATAGGAATGGCCCCTTCAGAATATACTACGCAGTGGAAGAAATAATTGGTGGTTAAGGCATAAAAATTTTCACTAATAGTAGAACATTTGTACAAGATGGGACCAGATGAAATACTACGAAGATATGTCCCTGAGCATGAAAGATAGATAATTTTAATAGAAGCTTATAATGGCGCAGCTGGTTGACATTATGCAGGAAAAGCCACTATGTAGAAAATTTTAAGAGCAAGATTATGGTGGCATACACTACACAAAGATGCAAAAGAGTACTATCAAGCTTGTGATATCTGCCAAAGAACAGGAAAACCTTCAAGAGGAGATGAAATGCCATTAGTGCCACAAGTAACAGTGCACGCTTTTGATAAATGGGCTATTGATTTTGTTAGACCTATCAATCCACTAGGAAAAAGGACTGGTGCGAGGTATATAATGAGTGCGACTGATTATTTGACAAGGTGGGCTGAAGCACAATCATGAAAGATTGTAGCACAAAAGCTATTGTGAAGTTCATCTTTGAATACATACTATCCATATTTGGGTGTCTAAAGATATTGATGAGTGATCAAGGATCACATTTATTGAATAAGACCATTGAAGCATTAATTGAGTTTACCACCAAAAGAGCACTCCTTATCATCCTCAGGAAAATGGAACTGTGGAAGCATTCAATAAAATTTTGGAGAATGCACTTACAAAGGTACATAATGTAAATAGGAAAGATTGGGATCTTAGGATTCCAGTAGTATTATGGGCTTATACTACTACATGCAAAAATTTGACAGATCAAACACCCTTTAGGTTGGTTTATGGGAAAGAAGCTATGATGCCCATGAAATACATTGTCCCTAGCCTAAGAATTGCAGCTGTTAAAAATATGGTAGACCCCGACATAATGGAAGAAAGGATGTTGTAGTTACTTTCTCTGGAAGAAGACAAGTTTATAGCAGGATTTCATTAAAAACTACAGAAAGCAAGAGAAAAGGCTTGGCATGACAAGCACATTAAGAAAAAGATGTTCCAGATAGGAGACCTTGTTCTCCTCTACGATAGTAAGTTTCTGAAATTACTAGGGAAATTCAAAACACATTGGTTAGGCCCATATGTTATTAAGTATATTACTGATGGAGGTGCAGTACAACTAGTGAAGTTAAATGGAGAATTAATTTATGGAAAATAAATGGCAGTAGGTTGAAGTTGTACAGGGACAACCCTGCCCCTACAACTTCACCCTAAATAAGAAAGAAGGAAAGTCTTAGTGTCACATGCAGTTGAAAGTGGACACTGGATTATAAAATACGTTGTAAAAAGAGCTTCGACGAAGAAATTACTTCGCTACAATTGAGAATATGTCGAAGTTCACAGGGAGCCGTGACATAAGACAAAGGTGAACTACAATAGGGGACATGTCAAAGTTCGCTAGAAAAGTAGAAATATGATCGTTAAAAGGGAAAATACATGCATAAAGTTGCATTTAAGATGATAGTTGGCAGAATTTAACTATAGATACACATTTACTCACAAAATTTGAACATAATCGGGACAAAATCAAATCTAATGATGAGGTCTGAAGGCCAAAATTGTTATAAATAACTGAATCCCACTCAGAGGTATAACTTTGTTGAATCAAGGGCTCAAGTGATTAATAGTGCGAAGAATTTGTAGTCCACTGTATATGTCGTCTGAGCGATCTTGGGAGGTGATTATGTACATTTTTCGTGAGAAAGGAATTTATGGAGTTATGGAGTCTGCACCAGTAGTTGAAACACTCACAGTGGAAACACCCACAACAGCATCACCCATAGTAGTAGCACCGCTGCCACAAAAGACATAGACATCACCAAGGAAAAAACAAACCAAGGAAGTTAGAACCAAGAAAAAGTAGGACAAGAATCTTTCCAAACCTGGAGAACCTCAAAAGAAACCAGAGTAGGTCAACATTGAAGAGGATGTGGAGGAAATTCAGGTGGAGGAAGGTGGCACAACGTTCATCTCACCTCTGTCCTCATATATTCTACCAAGGAAGCTAAATGTGAAACCGGTAAAGGATTCCAAGGATGCAAAGTACGAAACATTCACACCATTATTGCCGAAAGATGTGTCATTTGAAGGACAGATTTTAGGAAAAATTCCATAGCTAAAATTCAAAGACACTGATTTCATGACTGAACAAAGTACCCATAGTTCGCACTAGACTGGTACTTGAAGCAGGTTCATTACCCAGACAACAAAGTGATGAGATTAGAGCCACAATGGTGGGAAAATGGGATGGTTCAGTCAGGATTGCTGAACATGTTGAATGTGCAGCACTTCGGCAGAAGTTCATAAAAAACATGTGTTAGACAATTATTGTTATTGATACATGATGGACACGTGTGGATGGGGAATAAAATTCCCATATACCAAATGTTGATTTGGAGGATCACTATATTACCTTACTAATGGAGGAACCCCGTGGAGGAGTTCATGGTAAAGGATTAGGACCACGTTGTGTAGGAGAACATGAAGAAGAAGTATGGGATGGTGTTGGGAACGAGACCCCTAGGGTCAATTTTGGGGTTAAAAGCCCAAGATTTGGGGCTAAAGGCCCAAGTTTTGTATAAAGAATGTAAAGTCTTTGCATTTTGTGGTCACAGAGTGTGAAGATGTAAAGAGTAAAAAATGGTTCCTACCCTTAGTTTATGTAACTTGTGTCAGCTTTAAGAGATCCACCCATGGTCCGCGGACCATGGGATTGTATAAAAAGGAAGTCTTAGAAGAGTCTAAGGGAAGTTCAGTTGAGTCTAGTTATGTTTGACGTACGAGGGCTGTCAAAGCTAAGAAGTTTCTTAGCGCATGAAAGAGGGCCTAGGGTAGAAATCCGCAGCTGAGTGTGCGGATCCTTACAACTGTATGCGCAGGGAAGTTAGAGTCTGTACTGAAGATTTGAAACATTGTTAGGCATGGAACCCCCAAGGAATGTTTTGGGGATCGAAGCCCAAGTTTTGACTGAATTTTGTTGTAAAGCTCCGTGAATTGTGAGCGTGGGGCGCGAAAGTATAATAGAGTCACATGGTTGTCTGCCTTATTTTTGTAATGTAATGTCGGCTGGATAGACCTACCCGTGGTCTATGGACCATGGGATTGTATAAATAGAGTGAGTCTCTAAAATAGATAAGGGTAGAGAAGAACAACAAGTCTAAGTGATTGAGTCACAAGTGTAAAGTGTGTCTTTGGGTCGTAGAGTAGGAGAAGGCTCTATAGTTGAGTGCGCAGAGGCCTAGTAGTCTGCAGATGAGAGCATGGATCCCTGCAGTTGAGTGCGCAGGGCGGAGTCCAGCCTGTAATAGAGGAAATAATTAATAAAGAGAAGTTTTATCATAAATCTGTGTATCTGTTCTTGGGTTAATGCATGGTTGATATAATTTGCAAATATATTGTTTATTTACTACACACACCTGTATGAATGGTTTATGTTGTTAAGTATAACTTAAAGCATGCAAGTAGGCTAAGATAATCAACTAACATTGGAATACTAGTAAAGTCTTGGGTAATAACGCAGAAGCGCAACGTTCAGCCCCTCAGTAGGGTTGCGTGAAGGTAGTATATCGAGCAGCAGGGTACGGGAAAGTGCGCGAAGAAACCTGCGTGCAGGGTTAAACCACAGACCACTTGAACTCATTAGACATCTCCAGGGTGTGGAAACCTGGTTCTAGCACCCTCCCATACTACTTTGGGTGAGACCTCAGTCTGCGCTCCACGGACTGTTGCTAAAAGGGCCAGTAGTACCGAGATTTGTTTGGCTAACTTAAGTCTGAACCTGGGTCAGGCCCCAATAAGCCAACAAATGGTTCCGTTGACGGGACCGGGATCTGCGTAGAGATGTCTGATGTCATAGCACTGGAATCTGACAAAGAAAGGAATTGAAAAGTGGTTGGACAAAAGGATTCACGAGTTCACGATGCAGGAGAACAGGAATCCACGATTATCAAAGGAAGAGTGGTTAGAGTGCTAGTTATATACAAAAATACACAAAATTTTCGTTGCATCTTTCCCCTCTGAGTTGTATGAGTGGATCGTGAAGCTAGTAGATAGTCAGGGAAGGTGTAGGCTCGAAAAACCTATTGTGTGGACTCGAGAGTTGGTGTGTAGACTGGAAGCACCAGAAGATAAGATTGCATGCACTGTGGATCACTGGCTCGATTGAATTATAGGGGGATTTATCACCAAGTTCACGGTAGATACTTCAGTTAGCTATAGCGGGGCAGAGCGACGCTTCCTCAAAGGACCGGGAGGTAAGTACGTTAAATATTTGAACACTTGGATTAAAATGCTACTGTGTGAAAAGCGAGTTATGCAAATAAATTGATGTTTGGGGCTATGCGAAGTGGGAGTATCTATAGAAGCGAAGGTAGCACAAAACTGGAAACTATCCCCTTGATTTCACCTCCACGAGAAAGCGAGGAAGAAATTACGAAGGTCTCACCAAGAAGTGCGATCAGTTTGATAAAGCAGTGAATTCTGCACGTACCACTTCCACCTACACCACCGCCAGTTTCACCGTCTTCACCCCTGTCTTCACCCACACCACCTCCGCTACCACCACAATTCATTATGGGAAGCGCGATAAAATTGCTGGTGTTCAAAGGAGTAGGGAATGAAGATCCGGACCAATTTTAGTTCGTGGTAAGGGCTGTATGGGAAGTGCATGGAGTCACGGATGACAACATAAAGAAAACAACGCTGATCAGCGCTTTGCAGGATCGCGCACTGACTTGGTACATTAAGTACTCCAATGACAATCTGAACATAAGGATCGCAGATATCCAAGTTGCGCTAAACAAGGAATTTAGCAAACCAAAGTCAGAGACACATTCGATCATCGAATTTAAGGAAATCACAATGCTTCCAGGAGAGACCCCTTAGGAGCTGGATCAGAGACTAAAGGGTATGATTCGCAAAGCCAACATGACCTTGATGGATGGGCAACATCGTGCATGGTTTGTAGCATCGCTAACACTGCATCTAAGGAACACGGTGTTATAGTAGAAGCTATCCACTCAGGCCGAGGCCTTGGAGATCACAATGAGACTGCACGAGACCCCTATACAAGATTGTAACCTGGGATTTCAACAGATCCACACGTAGTTGAAAAACTTGTGCCTTGAGATGCAGATTTTGAAACAAGACATGACAGCTCATCCAGAAGCATGTGAGGAGGTATGGTGAATAAAGTGTAAAGGCCAAGAACATGACAAGGACCATTGTGTAGTCTTCGAAAACTACTTGGCGGGAGGAGCACTAATGCCATTGAGACCAGAGGCACAAGCAGGACTGAGCGCGATGCCTACATTATGGTGCACGATTTGTGAGATAGGAGGGAAGCATGATACATATAACTGCAATCTATTATAGAAGTATATGCAGAGTTCCGAGCAGTTGTTCTGTAACTTTTGTAGGTCAGTAGGCCATGATGAGCATACCTGTAGAAGTTATGAACTGATGATGGGCCAAACTCCTACCTATAGAGTTCAGACCGAAACATGATCCCACAATCAAAATGCAGGGATGGCACACACTGGATTTCACGGGCGCGGATGAGGTTAAGGTGGAATGGGACCAGGAAGAGGTCACAGACAATTGATATGTTACAATTGCAAAGGACCAAGGCATTATGTTCGTGATTATACAAATCCAACGAGATCCTCATGCTTATATTGTACCCAATTTGATCATGAGACAGAGGACTGTCCCACGCTGATAACAAGGTTGCATGATAAAGGAGAACTCCAACCTCCCCCGACTCAGTACCTGCAAATGATGAGGTGTGAGCCATGCAAGGAAGACCCGAATGTAAATATTGTGCTTCGAAGTGGTATCATGACAGGAGATGACAAGGGCAAGCAACCCGAAGAGAGTGCCTAGGTTTGTAAGGCTCTAACAAAGGAACCAAAATTTGATTTGGAGCATGCTAAGGAGACATTCATGGAAGCTAAGAAGAGCTTTGCGGAGGCCTCCACTTCAGGTAGTAAAAACAAACTGGAATTGGAAATGGACCCATCAATGCTCACTACCTTTTTGGAGACATGCATGAAGCTGCTGTACAACAGCAAGGCTATGAAGGGGCTGCAAGAACTCGTAACTAGATGTGATGGGACCACTCTAGGAGAATTACGCATAGTCTGGAAGCTCAGTAAGCACACAACACGAACAAGAAGAGAGATGAGATTGACCGTGCAAATCGAGGAAAATGAAATGGATCAAGTGATTTTGGATCTAGGATCAGATGTGAACGTCCTGCCAAAGCAGACATGGGAGCGCATGGGCAAGCCTGTGCTGCAATGGTCTTCTATTCAATTGTGAATGGCGAACCAGCAAAAGATCCTGCCTATGGGAAGATTACAAGGAATAACGGTAGATATCAAAGGTGCGAGCACACTTGCATATTTCGAAGTGATAGAGATTGTTGATGACAACAATCCCTATCCCGTGCTACTGGGAATAGATTGGGCCATTGACATGAATGGAGTGATAAATCTAAAGAAGCACAATATGATTTTTGAGAAAAAGTCACTATGCATAGTGGTACCTTTAGACCATGCGGAAGGATCTCTCTACACAGAGCCAGTGCGCGACAATGATGGCGACGACAATATAGACTGTATCTACAAGATAACTGTGTGGGAGAAGGACTGGGTAAATCCAACAACAGATGGCAGACTCTCATGGGAGCACGAAAGCTCCTACACCTCAGATTCAGACGAGGAAATAGAACGATGGAAGAACCGGTTACAAGAGGTAACCACACTCAGCTGTAACGTGATGACAAGGTCGCTGCGCTGTGTGGCAACAGAGGTAAGAGATTTGCCTATGTATGATGGGTTAACAAAGGTGGATGTTTTCCTGAAAAAATTTGAAAGAGAAGTGCTAGAACAATAATGGTTGGATGCTCTAAAATGGGTACTACGTGCTACGCCTGCAAGGTGGTGGGGTACGCACCTACAAACTTTTGAGGACTGGCGTGAATGTAGAAGGATGATGTGCCTACAATTCGGGAAACCTCAGATGCGACTAATAGACAAGTATGATGAACGGGATGATCCACGTGCACACCTCATGAAATGGACCAAGGCCTACGGGGAAGAGCTACAACCTAAGTGGGTGCACTTGTTCTATCATACCCTGGATATCATACCCGTGAATTGGTATACTGAGATAGAGCTCCGCCACAGCATGAGCGAATGGGATATCTTGCGCGAAGGATTCCTGTTAGCCTTCACGTTTGAGGATTGTTGGTGGGATAATGTTGATGATGTGCTACAAGTAGTAAAAGCAAATATCTTCAAAATACCCCAGGAGCCAATGGAAGTGCTTCAGCCGGAATGGGCGACCCAGCTAAGCTACACGCTGGAATGTTACAATGTAAATATTGAGGAGGATGATGAGGATCCACAAAAAATTAACATTCCAGAAACTGAAGGCTATCGCAATGTTCAAGGACCATTGATTGAAGATCTTGACATCACCACGCCACTAAAAACGAAGCAGGTAAACATTGGGACGGACGCTGAACTGAAGTATACAATGCTCAGTGACTATTGGGATGATGCCACGGTGGATAAGGTCGTTGAGCTACTCCGCTAGTACCAAGACTTATTCCTGAACAAGATTATGGATTTGAAGGGGATCGTTGGCGATTTAGGGATGATGAAGATCATGCTAAAACCTGACGCGAAGCTGGTTAAGCAGAGGCCTTACCGTTTGAATCCGAAGTACAAGGAAATTGTCTGCGTAGAACTAGACAAAATACTCAGAACCAGAATTATTGAGCCAGTGGAAGAATCCGACTGGGTGAGCCCATGGTAGTATAGGAGAAGAAGCAGAAGGGCGAGATAAGAATATGTGTGGACCTCAGGAAGTTGAATGAAGCCTATGTACATGAACCATTCCCGAGCTCGTTCACAGATGAAGTATTAGAAAATGTCGGTGGGCAGGTAGCATATTCTTTCACCGATGGGTTCTCAGGGTACCACCAAATCAAAATCGTACTGGAAGATAGGAGCAAGATCACCTTTGCCACTGAATGGGGCTGATTTCAATACACCATCATGTTGTTTGGGTTAAAAAATGTGCCAGCCATTTTCTTGCACATATTTGTTGCTGCCTTCAAAGAATATATCCACAAATTCCTAGAGGTTTATCTGGATGATTGGACTATCTTTGGATTGGTTAAACACCATGTAGCAAGCTTACGCTTGATGTTGGATACTTACCGATGACACCAGATTGCGTTGAACCTTAAGAAGTGCACGTTCCTCGTTCCATTTGGGAACCTACTGGGACATGTGGTCTGCAAATAGGGACTAATGGTAGACCCCACGAAGATTGCAGTAATTCTGAATTTGGAAGCACCACGAAGCGTTAAACAGTTGCGCACTACCTTCGGACACACAGGGTACTATAGGAAGTTCATCAAAAGCTATGCCCAAATCACTGCACCGATGGAGAAATTATTGAAAAAGGATGTCACATTATGCTGGAATGCTGATTGCATGAAGAGCCTGGATATCCTAAAGGGGAAATTGGCCTCCGCTCTAATCTTGGTCTTCCCAAAATGGGATGTGGAGTTTCATGTCCATGTTGATGCATCGTGTATCATGCTAGGAGCGGTGCTCACTCAAGAGGGCAGAGAGGGCTTGGATCACCCTTTGCATTTCCTAGTCGTAGATTGTCCAAAGCTGAAAAGAACTATTCCACAACCGAGCACGAGGGATTGGTTATGGTGTACGTGCTCCAAAATACCGACACTATTTGCTAGGAGGACATTTCAAGATGTACACAGAGCATTCCGCTCTAAAGTACTTGGTCAATAAGCCTGTGTTGGGGGGGTGCATATGTAGGTGGCTCTTATTGTTCCAAGAATATGACTTTAAGGTCATGGTAAAACCTATACGCCTGAACGTAGGACCGGATCACTTGTCACGTATTGAGATGGGTGAGGAACCTACTAGTTTGGAGGAAGGATTACCTGACACACAACTCTTTGATGTACGTGTCATGGGCAGACACTTCAAAGATATAATCTACTTTCTAACAATAGGGACTGTGCTGAAGGAATACTCTGTCCTACAGAAGAAGGAATTGGTGGTGCGCGCGACAGATTTTTCTGTCATCACGGGGCACCTATACAAAATGGGAAATTATGAGATATTGTGAAGGTACGTAGCTGAATTTGAACGAAGTCAGATCCTCATGGAAGCACGTGGGGGCATTGTAGGAGGACACTATGCAGGATGAGCAACTGCACAAAATATTCTCCGTGTAGGGCTGTGGTGGCCAACCTTTCATCAGGATTCAAAAGCACATTGTAAGGCTTGTGATATATGTCAAAGGATCGGTAAACCATCACGAAGGGACGAAATGCCTTTGAATCCACAAATGATGCTGCAGCCCTTCGAAAAGTGGGAAATCAACTTTTTGGGATCTATCAAACCCCTGGGAAAAATGAGTGCACAATACATCATCACCGCGACGGAGTACTTGATGCGCTGGGCGGAAGAGAAACCGGTCAAAGATTGCATGACAGCTACAGCTGCAAAGTTTTTGTTTGAACATGTGTTGACTTGATTTGGTTGTCTGAAAATCTTAATGAGTGATCATTGTACACATTTCCTAAACGAAACCATCAGCGCTCACAAAAGAGTTTTAGGTGTATCATCAGAAAAGCACACCTTATCACCCACAAGCCAATGGGACAGTACAAGCATTCAACAAAATACTGGAGACCGCGCTAACCAAAGTGTGCAATGCACAGCGAAGCGATTGGGACTTGCGCGTACCTGTAGTGCTATGGGCTTATAGGACAATGTGCAAGAAGCTGACGGGAAAAACACCTTTCCGGTTAGTTTATGGCATGGAAGTTGTCATGCCGATGGAGTATATTGTACCTACTTTGCACATAGCAACACTCACAGGTATGATGGACCGCGAAGCTCTGGAATAAAGGCTTGCGCAATTAGAATAACTTTAGGAGGAATGGTTCTTGGCTGGTTTTCATCAGCAAGTAAAAAAGCAGCATGAAAAGGCCTGGTACAATCGCCATATTAAGTTGCGCACCTTCAAGGTAAATGACTTAGCGCTGCTATATGACAGTAAGTTTGAAAAATTTCCAGGAAAGTTCAGAATGCATTGGCTGGGACCATACATGGTTAAGGAAGTCAGCGACGGAGGTACAGTCCAGCTAGTCAAACTAAATCTAGAGCCTTTCCTAGGCAAAGTGAATGGCAGCCACTTGAATCCATACATGGGTGGCTCGGCTATCTGATTAACCGGTGAAAGCATAGTTTTACGCTCTAAGGATCCGGACAAAGGCGCGTGACTATAAACAAATGCAAGGGATACTGGCATAGATGTAGAGAAGCAGTTCAGACATAGAGGTCTTAGAACAATGTATGTAGTAGATACAAAAAGCAACAACTCAGTGCATTGCTGGCCTCCGTGTAGTTCGAGAACAGTTAGAGGGACTTCGCGCAAAGATTGCCGCGCCGACAGAGTGACTCGAGGGCGAGTTACGATGTTTGTGTTGGGGGCCTCTTAGGCATGGAATCCCCCCAAGGCATGTTTTTGGGCTCAAAGCCCAAGTTTTGACCGAATTTTGTTGTGAATCTCCACGAATTGTGGGCGTGGGGTGCGAAAGTATAATAGAGTCACAAGGTTGTCCACCCTAATTTTGTAATGTAATGTCGGCTGGATAGACCTACCCATGGTCTGCGGACCATGGGATTGTATAAATAGAGTGGGGCTCTAAATAGATAAGGGTAGAGAAGAACAACAAGTCTAAGTGATTGAGTTGCAAGTGTAAAGTGTGTCTTTGGGTCGTAGAGTAGGAGAAGGCTCTATAGTTGAGTGCATAGAGGCCTAGTAGTCTGCAGCTGAGAGCATGGATCCCTGCAGCTGAGTGCGCAGGCCAGAGTCAAGTCTGTAACCGAGGAAAGAATTAATAAAGAGAAGTTTTATCATAATTCTGTGTATCTGTTCTTGGGTTAATGCATGGTTGATATAATTTGCAAAGATACTGTTTATTTACTGCGCACACATGTATGAATGGTATATGTTGTTAAGTATAACTTAAAGCATGCAAGTAGGCTAAGATAATTAACTAACATTGGAATAGCAGTAAATTCTTCGGTAATAAAGCACAGTGTTCAACCCCTTGGTAGGGCTGCGCGAAGGTAGTATACCAGGTGACGGGGTACAAGAAAGTGCATGAAGCAACCTGAACACAGGGTCAAACCGCAGACCACTTGAACTCATCAGACATCTCGAGGGTGCGGAAACCTAGTTCTAGCACCCTCCCATACTACTTCGGGTGAGATCTCAGTTCGTGCTCCGCGGACTGTTACCGAAAGGGCTAGTAGTACTAGGATTTGTTTGGCTAACTTAACTCTGAACCTCGATTAGGCCCCAATAAGACAACAAACATCAATAAAGAGAATTATTCTGGAGATACCTGTGTATGAGTTATTTTACTTCTATTATGAATGCATGTGGTTATGTTATGTTGAATACTGGGTTTATGATTTAATGTTGTATTGATACGTGAATCTATGTGTTTTACTTTGTCATATGAATGCAAGTAAGAATTTATGTTTATGCAAAGATAATCATAATGCATGTTGAAGTTATCCAATACTTAAGCTAATCTGGGTAGACAGAAGTAAGGGTAATTATAGAGGTACGGGAAGGATGATCACAGACCTTCGCAAAGGTCTTGAAGCCGAATAAGAGAAGTATATCGATAAGCCCTAAAGGGTTTATCGGTCTCTACAAAGGAAGGGTTAGGGTATAAAACAACATCACAACCATCTCAGGGTGTAGAAACTTGGTTCCTACATCCCCCCATACTGCTTCGGGTGAGACTTCAGTTCACGCTCCACAGATTGATGCCGAAAGGGCCAGTAGTGTAGGGATTTTCTTGGCCAATTAAGGCTAAACCTAGGTCAGGGCCCATCAAGCCAACAAATGGTTTCGTTGCTAGGACTGGGATTTGCATAGCAATATGTGTGATGTTGCATAATTGGAATCCAACTAAGAAGGAGATCGAAGACTGGTTGGATAGAAAAATCCACGAGTTCATGACACAAGAGAACAGGAATCCATGATTGACAAAAGAACAGTGGTTGTACAGATACCTGTACACAAAAATACACGAGCTCTTCTTCTGTTCCTTCCCGGTCGAGTTGTACGAGTGGATCACGAAATTGGCAGATGACCAAGGAAGGTGGAGGCTTGATGGTCCAATAGTCTTGACCCTGGAGTTAGTGCGGAGATTAGAAGCCTCTGAAGATAAGATCGCATGTTTTGTCGATCATTGGCCCGATTGTACCATAGGAGGGTTTGCGACAAAGTTCGCGGTCGATACCTAGGTTAGTTACAATGAAGTAGAGCGCCGCTTCTTCGAGGGGCCGTGAGGTAAGTATTTAAAGTCCTTAAATACTTGGATTAAGATGCTCTTGTGTGAAAAGTGGGTAATGAAGCTACCTTGATGTTTGGGGCTATGCGAAGTGGAAGGAAATTTAGGAACAAAGAGAAAACAGGCCCTGAATATTGCCCATTAATTGAACCTCCTCTGAATGACGACGAAGAAGTAGCATAGGATTCTCTGCAAAGCATTGTTCAAATGATAAAGCAAGGTTTCTCGCAAATACTTCATTCACCCACACTGGCTCCATCTTCACCTTCGCCACATACACCTTCGCCTATGCCATCACCACCTCCACCACTATTCAATATGGTGAACTCAGTAAAGCTACCTGTGTTCAAGGGATTGGGAAATGAATATTTGGACCAGTTTTGGTTCGTCGCGAAGGTTGTATAGGAAGCTCAGAGTATCACAGATGATCAAATGAAGAAAGAAACGTTGGTTAGTGCTTTGCAGGATCGTGTGCTAAGATGGTACATTAAGTATGACATTGATAACCCGACGCCCACGTTGGAAGATATCTAGACCACGCTCAATATGGAATTCAATAGACCTAAGTCTGAAGCACAATCAATTGTGGGATTCAAAGAGATCATGATGAAGCCTGGTGAGACACCCTGGGATTTGGATCAGAGATTCAAGTGTACAATTTGCAAAGCTAACATGAATCTAATTGTGGGTAGCACCGTGAATGGTTTATGGCTTCGCTCCTACCTCATCTAATGGTTGCGCTATCACAACAAAATATTGGGACCCTGGCGGAAGCCCTGGAAATTGCGATGAGATTGCATGAGACATCGATGCAAGATGTTAATATGGGGGTTCAACAGATTCATGCACAGTTAGAACCTTTGCCTAGAAATGCAGAGTCTGAAGAAAGGTAGAATAGCTCGGCTCGAGGGGCGCAAAGAAGTTTTGTGCCTAAAGTGAAAAGGCTAGGGGCATGACAAAGATCATTTTCTAGTTTTCGCAAATTATGTTGCAGCAGGGGGACTGATGCTTCTGAGGCTGGAAGCTCCAGCAGGGCCAAGTACAGGGCCGAAACTATGGTGTGCTATCTGTCAGGTAGCTAGAAAACATGTGACAACCAATTTCCATTTGTTGCAGAAATTCGTACAGACACTGCAACAACTCTTCTACAACTTTTGTCAATCAGTGGGTCAAGATGAGCGCAATTTCTGTAGTTATGAATTAATGATGGATAAAATGCCTGCATATAGGGTGCAGGTCGAAACCCAGCCTTCAGACCAAGGTGCTGGGGGAGCGCAAGGCGAGTATCAACGGTGTAGACGAGGCCAAGGTGGAGGAGGACCTGATAGAGGTCAGGGACAAGTCATTTGTTACAACTGTGGAGGCCCGTGACACTACGTGCGAGACTGCCCGAATCCGACACGTCTGTCATGCAGATATTGTACTCAATTTGACCATGGGATGGAGAATTTCCCTATATTATTAGCTAAGATACGCAAAAAGTGGGTGCAACCTCAACAACCAACTCATAACCTATAGATGATGAAGGTTGAGCCTTGTGAGGAAGATCCTAAGGTAAATATTGTGTTGCAGAGTGAAACGACAACTGGTGAAGATAAGGGGAAGCAACCTAAAGAAGGTGAGTGGGTCCATAAAGCTCCATAAAAAAAGACCGGGTTTGATCTAGAACGCGCAAGAGAAACATTTTTGGAATTGAAGAAAAGCTTCGCTGAGGCCTCTACCTTAGGATGTCAGGAGAAGCTGGCTGAAGAAATGGACCCCTCCATGATTACTACTTTCTTAGAGACTTGTATGAAGCTGTTGCGTGATAGCAAGGCTATGAAGGGACTACAAGAACCGATCAATAGGTGCGCTGTGATGGAAAATACCACTAACGAATCGTGGGTAGTTAGGAAGATTGGTAGGCATAAGGTAAGAATGGGGCATGAGATGAGGCTCACTGTGCAGATAGGAGAATATGAGATGGATCAAGTTATTCTAGATCTGGGGTCAAATGCGAATGTTTTTCCTAAAAAAACATGGGAGAGGATGGGGAAACCTATGCTATAGTGGTCTCCGATTCAGTTAAGAATGGAAAATCAATAGAAAATCATCCCCATGGGAAGATTGCAGGGAGTAACAGTTGATATTGAGGGCACGAACGCATTAGCTGATTTTGAAGTAATAGAGATTGTAGATGAAAACAATCCCTATCCCACGCTCCTTAGGATCGATTTGGCCACTGACATGAATGGGGTAATCAATTTGAAGAAGCGGAAGGTGATATTTGAGAAGAAATCGCTTTGTGTAGTGGTGCCCCTGGACCTTGTAGAAGGACCATGCTATACTAAACCGGTCTACGATTATGAAAGTGATGACGATTTGCACTAGATTTACAAGATAACGGCATGAGATCAGGATTGGGTGAATTTGACGACAGATGGGTGTATTGCATCGAATCGTGAGAATTCCTGCACATCAGATTCAGATGAAGAGTTGGAGCACTAGCAGAATCGACTGCATGAAGTATCTACACTGCGCTGTAATATGATGACCAAGTCGTTTCGCTGTGTATTGTCAGAGGTAAGAAATCTGCCTTACTATGATGGTTTAACTGATGTTGATAACTTTTTGGATGCATTTGAGAGAGAAGTGCCAAATAAGCATCGCTTCCAGGCCTTGTATTGGGCACTGTGCACTACGCCTACGAGATGGTGGGGCACGCACAAGGACAATTTTGAGGATTGGCGCATGTACAGAAAGATGACGAGAGTGCAGTTTGGTCACCCACAAGTGCGGCTAACAAAAAAATATGGTGGGAGGAATGACTCACGTGACCACTTGGCCCAATGGACTGAAGTGTATGGAGTGGAGCCTCAACCAGAGTGGGTAGATCTGTTTTGTCGTACCTTGGATGTTATATCAATGAATTAGTACTTGGAGATAGAGCTTTGCCATGGCATTGAAGAATGGGATGTTTTGCACCAAGGATTTTTTGATGACGTTCAGATTTGAGGATTGATTTGAATGTATTGATGAAGCATTGCAGGAGGTCAAGGCAACGATATTCAGGATACCGTAGGATCCTCTATATTTGATTCAACCTGAATGGACTACCCAACTGAGCCACGTGCTAGAGTGCTACAATGTGACAGTGGAAGTAGAAGACGAAGACCCGAAGAAGATTAATATTCTAGAGGCTGAAGGTCATTGCGAAGTTGAAGGGCCGCAACTAGAGAATCCAGACATCACCATGCCACTCAAAACTAGACAGGTGAGCATTGGCATGGAAGCAGAGCTGAAGTTTGCAAAGATTGGGGACTACTGGGATGATGCAACAATAGATAAGGTCACCAAATTGCTTTGCAAATATCAGGATCTGTTCCCTATGAAGTTTTCATATCTGAAAGGGATAATAGGAGATTTAATTGTCATGAAGATCACTCTAAAACCATATGTGAAGCCAGTTAAGAAAAGGCCTTACCGCATCATCCCGAAGTATAAAGAAAGGGTCCACTTGGAGTTGGATAAAATGCTTGCTGCAGGAATTATTGAGCCAGTAGAAGAATCTAATTGGGTAAGCCCGATAGTCATCCAGGAAAAGAAACAAAAGGATGAGATACAAATATGCGTAGATCTTTGGAAGTTGAATGATGCTTGTGTGCATGATCCTTTCCCAACTCCGTTTATCGATGAGGTGTTGGACAATGTTGGCGGCCAGGAAGCATATTCCTTTATTGATGGGTTCTCGGGGTACCATAAAATCAAGATCACGCTGGAGGATAGAAGTAAGACGACCTTCGCAACTGAATGGGGATGCTTCCAGTATACTGTGATGCCTTTTGGGCTAAAGAACACGCTGACAATCTTCTTGTGCGTAGTCATCGCAACGTTCAAATATTTCATTCACAAATTTCTAGAGGTATACTTTGATGATTGGACAATGTTTGGATGGGTAAAGCACCATGTAGCAAGTCTGCGCTTGATGCTGGATACATGCCGGAGGTACCAGATCGCACTCAATCTGAAGAAATGTTTGTTCTATGTCCCTTTTGGGATCTTGCTGGGTCACGTGGTATGCAGATAAGGCTTGAGGGTAGACCCTATGAATATCATGGTTATAATCAATTTGGAGGCACCAAGAAGTGTGAAACAGCTGTGCGCAACGTTGGGGCATACAAGGTACTATAGAAAGTTCATCAAACGCTGTGCCCAGATTACCGCATAGATGGAGAAATTGTTAAAAAAGGATGCCACATTCTGCTGGAATGAAGAATGTCAGAGGAGCTTGGATATTTGTAGAATTGAGGCTTCTGTGATTCATCATAGTTATAAGAAGAGCTTCGGCGTAAATCACATGAAAAAGACATTTGTCGATGCGTTTTGAACCAACTAGTGTGGTTCATCATCAGGACAAGTTGAAGAAACAGATCTGGCTTAGCAAGTTAAATAGACTGAGCAGAGACTCCAACAGCTACATAACGGCTATTTTTGACTGAGCTTAGACTCCAACGGCTACATAACGACTACTTTTGACTCTACGACCTGGGCCAAAATTATATTAATAAATTTAATCTTATTATTATTTTTATAATATTAAGAATAATAATATAATATTCTATTTCTAGGAATAAGAGAAATTAGGTATAATTAATAAATGAGTGAATAGTATCAAAAGAAATTTATTCATTTATATAACATTGGGTTCAATAAAATAATA
>APFE030513423.1:124188-149926 GCA_000404065.3 Pinus taeda
TATATATATATATATTGCGTTTATTTAAAAAATCTAGATAAGCTATCTTTATGTTCAATGGTTTATATCGCTGAATAGAAATGGCTAAATGGAAGCAATCAGAAATAAAAATATAAATAAGACTAGATCCAAGAATACATCATAATTTAGATACACTAATAATAATAACCTAATGAATTAAATAATAAACTACCACAACAGGTAAAGGACATGTCTGAGCTTGGATATGTTAAAAGAGGAAATAGTCATTGCGTCGATCCTAGTCTTCCCAGATTGGAAGAAGGAATTTCATGTGCATGTGGACGCGTCATGTATTGTGCTGGGAGAAGTAAAAACATAGGCCGATGAGGGAGAATTGGATCATCCTATAGTGTTTGCAAGTAGGAAGCTATCTAAAGCTGAGAAGAATTATTCAACGATAGAGCACGAAGGTCTGGCTATGGTATACGCGCTCGAGAAGTTCAGGCACTACTTGCTAGGAAAACACTTTAATATGTATACAAACCATTTTGCATTGAAGTACTTGGTGAACAAGCCTGTGTTAGGGGGGGAAATATGCAGATGGTTATTGCTATTTTAGGAATATGATTTTGAAGTTATTGTGAAAGAAGGACGATTGAATGCCGGATCGAATCATCTGTTGCGCATTGAAACATGAGAGGAGCCTACTAATTTGGAGGAAGGACTACCTGACACACAACTGTTTGTGGTGCATGTCGCAGACAGTCACTTTGAAGATATCATACACTTCCTGACGATGGGAACAACTCCAAAAGGATATACTAGCAAACAAAAGAAGGAATTGGTGGTGCGTGCGACAAACTTTTCTGTCATTGCAGGGCACTTGTATGAAATTTGATCAGATGAAATATTGCGACATTATGTGCCAAAATTTGAATGAAACAACATCCTCACTGAGGCACATGGAGGAGCCGCGGGAGGACATTATGCAGGAAAAGAAACAACGCAGAAGATTCTACGCGCTGGGTTGTGGTGGCCGACACTGCATAAGGATTCAAAGGCATATTGTAGGGCATGTGATGCATGCCAAAGGACTGGCAGGCCATCGCCGAGGGATGAGCTGCCTCTGAATCTACAGATGTCATTACAAGAATTCAAGAAATGGAAGATTGACTTTGTGGGTCCAATTCAACCTCCAGGAAAGAAGACAGGTGCATAGTACATCATCACTGCGACTGAGTATTTAACCAGATGGGCGGAGGCACAACTTGTGAAGGAATGTACAAGCACAACATTAGCAAAATTCATCTTTGAGTATGTGCTGACGAGGTTTGGTTGTCTGAGAATTTTGATGAGCAACTGCGGTACGCATTTTCTTAATGAAATGATCAGCGTGTTGACAGAGGAATTTTAGGTTTACCATTAGAAGAGTATGCCATATAACTTACAGGCTAATGAGACGGTAGAAGCGTTTAATAAGATATTGGAGAACATGCTGATGAAGGTTTTCAATGCACAAAGAAACGACTGGGATGTGTGCATACTCGTGGTGCTATGGGCTTACAAAACAACTTGTAAGAAGCTGACTGGACAAACGCCTTTCAGGTTGGTTTATGGTGTCAAAGCTATGATGCCAATGGAATACATTTTACCTAGTATGTGATAGCAGCATTCACAGGAATGGTGAATCATGAATCCCTGGAGGAGAGTCTTGCGCAGTTGGAAGAGCTGGAAGAAGATAGGTTTTTGGCTGGATTCCATCAGCAATTTCAAAAGGCGCGCAAAAAGGCATGGCATGATTGGCACATAAAACTGCTCACCTTCAAGGTAAATGATTTAGTTTTATTATATGAAAGCAAGTTTGATAAATTTCCAGGAAAATTTAGGATGCATTGGCTGGGGAAGTATGTCATCAAAGAGATTACGATGGTGGAGTAGTTCAGTTAGTGAAGTTGAATGGAGAGCTATTTGCAGGGAAGGTAAATGGTAGCCGATTGAAGCCATACACGGGGATCTAGCCAGATGAATATATGGTGGAAGAAAATTCTTAGTGCTCCAGGTATCTGAAAGGAGGCGTGGGACTATAAAATACACTATTTGGGTTGTAGAGCTGTGCGATTGGGGAACTACGTAGAATGGAGGGTTGTCACAGTGTCGGTAGAAGCACGAGGGGAGCTGCACTATTGAAGGAGAGATTGTGTAGGGTAGTCAGAAGGTGACCGTTATGGTCACTATTCATGATTTGACAGTGGGAAAATGACTAAATGGAGGAGAGGGGCAACATTTAAGTCAGAATTTAAGAGAAAGATCTTTGAAAATTTGCCGCCAATCTAGCATTTATGAACAGATTTTGGGGGGAATGGTCGGATTCAAATTTGAAGTTGTCTATAAATTACAGATGGCTGCCCAACGGAAAACACTTGGCATTTTGAGGATTGAGGTGTTGAGCTATCAGGCACATTTGAACCTTTACTATTTCGAGGCTTTGGTGGCAAGTTCAGTGTTTGAGAAGCTACCTAAGGGAACTAAGGAGCTCTTGAATAGCATCACGTCATCACCCATGGAAACTGCAAGTGTTAGAGAAGAAATGGTAGATGAGGGAGCTATCCTGGAGGTAGCGAGTGTAGAGGTACCTTCATAAGTACCCAAATCACCGAGGTCACCTAGGCCGAGGCCTACGCCGACCAGAGAGGGTCCAAAACCAAAGAAGGATAAGTAGAAAGTGACATAGCCAATATGCGCGTTGCCTAAGAAACAACTGCAGAAAGAAAAGCCCACTGCACAGGAGAAGGGAAAGGTAGTAGACCTAGAACCCGACAAGGACATAGAAGAAATTGATATGGGCATGGAAGACGTTGATATGGGCGCATAATACATTGATGTTGAGGGGGCAGACCCTATCTCCAAGCTGCTAGAATACGTCTCTCCATGACGAGGCAAGGTGAAGGTCCCACAGGACCTCGATGAGAGAAAAATCACACTTCACACGCCATTGCTGCTAGAAAAGATCACATTTGAAGGCCTGCGCTTGGTGCATGTCCCCCATTTAAAGCTCGAGGATTGGGATTTCACAGATACAGAGTTTTTTCCTACTTGGCAACCGATACATTCATGCACCACGTCTTCTATAAAGACTTTGGTGTGACCATGCTGGAGTCGAGACAATGGATAAAATGGGTGGACAAAGTAGGATTGTTGAACTTGCTATGGATTTCACATTACCACCTTGCGCCCATAACTTTGATAGTGATCAAACAACTATTATGCTTGGTGCACCTCGCCGAACGAATGAAGGACAAGTTCAAGCTTGCCAAAAATCTGTGTGACTACTTCATTTTCAACATAACCGACCTTGAGGTTAAAGTAGCCACCCACATCCTAGTGGGGAAAATAATGAGGAAGTGTTGTATAGATGAAGTGCTGGCACTGGTTGTGTCATTAGAGACCCAGTGCATGGAGGGCATCAAATTTAATTGGGCGCGCTACCTATGTAGTGAGTTCCTCTCAAACTGCAAAGAAGCACAAGGCCAAAGAGATACCTTCCATTATACATGGTTATTGTTGTTAATTGTGTTGGTTGTGTGGAATTTACCGGAGGACAGTCAATTTCCTCCAATTGTAGTAGAACTGCTAGAAGCACTGAAGTTCGCTTCGCTCTGGGCCACAAAGGACCCCCAAAGGGTCAAGTATAGTAAGATATTTTGGGTCCTCATGGAATCAAGCATCCGTGCTGTAATCAACCACAAGAGCTGTTCTCACTGACTGTCTTTGAGCGATTGTCTGAATATGTGGACAAGGTGAACTTCCACTGTGTTTACATTAGAGTGCGGAAGGACCCTGGGAAAAAGTGGTATGATCTTCCATACCTGGCGACGGATGGTGAAATCATCATGGTCCTAGATAGTTGGCTAGCAGAGTGGCACACGGCCTTAGACTTATCAGCTGGGTCTAGTAAGTATGTCGCGAAGTGAAAGAAGGAAGAGGCTAGGTTAAAGATGGAGTAGTTGGCTGAAAGAAGGAGGAAGGAAGCCGAGGATAAAGCCAAAGCAAAGCGCACTGCCAAGAAGTAGACAGAAGGGGAGGAAGGAGGGGAAGAGCATGACTCTGACAAAAGTCAAAGGCCTCCTTTGCTGCAGATAGAGGAGGAAGAGAAGCAATTAGAACAGGGGGGAGCAGACCCAAAGACTACTCCATTCTAGGTTAAGCGCACAAGGGAGCAGGAGAAAGTGGGGTCACGGAAGAAATCCAAGGCCAAAAAATCATCCCTTGACACTATCACGTTGACAGAGGGTGATTTGAATGAAATTGAAGATAAAGTGAGGGATGTGACCGCGGAACTTCTGCAACAATTCGAGTAGCAACAGAAACATGCCTTGGTCACCATTCAAACGAGTCAGCATGAGCTACAGATCTAGGCTACTCAGGTGCAGACCAATGTAGGCCAGGGCAACACAACATCGAGAAGTTTGCCGCATGGAACCTCAGATGCAGTAGACATGGTTTGCTCAATGGATCCCCGGGCCATCGCGCTGTCGGATGGAGAATTAACGCAGAAACAGAAGCTGAGAGAGCCACTGTCAGCACTCTCAAGAAAGTCGGGTTAAACTTGGCCATGCTTCCAAGTGAAACCCTTCACACCCTGCAAGACGGTGTGATCGCGAAACTTCGTGCTTGGGAACAACGCGCAGTGAATGTTATCAGCCAGCAGAAGGTGAACAATGGCCATATGTTCATAGAAAAGACGTACATGATTAGTATTCTTAAGAAGATCACAGAGAATTATGAGCTCAAAACATTTGTGGTGACTGAGGCATGCTAGACTGTTCTAGAGCTGAACATCCTAGAAGATGAGCCAGTCAACGCAAGAATCCACAAGCTCACTGCAGGTGTGCGCGATGCACGGAAAAAGCTGGCTAAGGTTCAGTTTGAACTGAACCTTAAGATCACAGAACTTGAGTTGAAGGCCTGGCCTTCAACTCCACCAGAAGTCAGAGAGTAGCACGAGGCGACTGTCAAATATGCCATTGCAATTGTTGATATTGTAGTGAAGGATTTCAATATGCTCTTCGAACAAGCGCTCAAAGTAGTTACCAGTCTACAGGAATATTCCAAATTATAGAGGCTAGAAATTGAGGCATGAGAACTGTAGCAGAGGTATGATGAGGTCAAAGTGATGGTGCACACCGTCGCCATCACGCAAAGGTTGGCGAAGTTGCAGGAAGAAAAGGCACTCAAGGAATAGGTGGACACAACACAATGCAAAGAGGATGTATTGAAGGCCAGGATAGGGCCTTGGATAGACGAAGCATATGTGCTCACGACCTCCATTCAAGGAAAACTGGCTAGTTTGCAAGAAACATAGCAGAAAATACTGACAGAGAGTGTAGGTTCAACGACGAAGCAACTAGTAGAGCAGGTGAAGTAGGCGACGACGTAGTGTACTGTCGAGGTTGCAGTAGTACAAGTAGAGTTGGGAGGTCTTTGTGACAAGATATCCACATCGTTCGAGTGACTCGGGGCGGGTCACCAGATTTGTGTTGGGGGCTTGTTGGGAATGGGTCCCCTAGGGTCAATTTTGGGGTTAAAAGTCCAAGTTTTGGGGCTAAAGGTCCAAGTTTTGTATGAAGAATGTAAATTCTTCACATTTTGTGGTTGCGGAGCGTGAAGATGTAAAAAGTCAAAAAGGGTTTCCGCCCTTAGTTTATGTAACTTGTGTCGGCTTTAAAAAAAGAAGTGTTGGAAGAGTCTAAGGGTAGTTCAATTGAGTTTGGTTATGTTTCATGTACGAGGGTTGTAAGAGCTAAGAAGAGTCTTAGCGTAGGAAAGAGGATCTGCAGCTATGTGTGCAGAGGCCTAGCGTAGAATTCCACAGCTAAGTGCGCGAACCCCTGCAGCTATGTGCACAGGGAAGTTAGAGTCTGTACTGAAGATCTGAAACATCAATAAAGAGAATTATTCTGGAGATACCTGTGTATGAGCTATATTACTTATGTTATGAATGTATGCATTTATGTATGTTGTATACTAGGTTTATGATTTAATGCTGTATTTATGCATGAATCTATGTGTTTTACTTTGTCGTATGAACACAAGTAAGAATATCTATTTACATGAAGATAATCATAATGCATGTTGGAGTTATCCAATACTTAAGCTAATCTGGGTAGACACAGAAGTAAAGGTAATTACAGAGGTGAGTATGTGTCTGAATTGCCTATCAAGGGTATGTGAAGGATGATCATAGATCTTCGAGAAGGTCTCGAAGCCGAATAAGAGAAGTATATCGATAAGCCCTAAAGGGGTTATCGGTCTACGCGAAGGAAGGGTTAGGGTATAAAATGACATAACAACTATCTTAGGGTGCGGAAACTTGGTTCCTGCATCCCCCCATACTGCTTCGGGTGAGATTTCAATCGCACTTTCTAGATTGATGCCGAAATGGCCAGGGCCCATCAAGCTAACAAATGGTTAAAGGCAATAGGGTCTACGCCATAAACTCAATCAATTATCAAGCAGTCTACTTCGGTGCACATATTTTGGCAGACAAAATTATTAGGAAGTGTCGCGCAAATGGAGTTCCTGCGCCAGTGGTGTCTTTAGCCACGCAGTTTGCAAATGGAGTATAGTATAACTGGGTTGCGTATTTATGCAAGGAATTCCTGGACGACTGCTGTGAGGTCCAGGAGGAAGGTACATCTTTCCATTATGCTTGGCTAATCTTGATCATTGCTATGTTGGCATGGAATCAGCCAAAGGATACACAATTTTCTCCGATAGAAGAAGATGTATGTGAGGTTGTGAGGTATGCTTCACTGTCGCATACCACTCAACCATCGTTCGCACAAAAGAATAGTATATTTTTTATATTATATCATATGGATCTACACATGTTGGTAAACCAGCATCCATGCCTTTTCTGAGTTTGCACAAATAGTACAACCTTGTGGCGAGGTTAAAGGAATACTTTCATGGATTATACATACAGGCGCGTAGGGACACGAAGAAGGAATGACATGCATTGCCATATATGGTCAAAGAGGATGATCAAGTAGAAGTAGTATAGACATGGCCTGCAAATTAGATGACTCTACTGGAGGAGGCAGGAGACAACACAATAGAAGAAGAAGAGCTGAACACTTCGCACCATGAAGAAGTCAGTGGAAAAGACAAGGAGGAGGAAGAGAAAGAGGAAGAGGAAGAATAACATCATGAAGAAGAACACCATGATGAAGAACATCATGAGGAAGACCCCAAAGGAGGTGAGGATATGACAAAGCATATAAAGAAGGAAGAAATAGAGAAATCCACCACAGAGAAAAGCAAGAGCCAAGGTGAAGATTCCATCAAGGCTTGAAAGAAGCCTAAGGTAGATAAATCAAAAGAGATCACACCAATGGTTCTCAATGAGGGAGACTTGGACCAAATTGAGACAAGGTTTAGGAGATCATAGTGGAATCTTGGAACAGGGTGGAAGATCGCTCAACTAGCTTATCACAGGTGTGGAGGAGAGGATTGGGGAGTTGAAGCTTTTGGCATTATCAATTAGATAACCTACACAAATATAGTAAAAGATTAAAGAAGGAAGGATGATCGTGCCTACCCATGCAGCGAGGCTGACACAGATACCTGCATGGGCTCTATAGTTTGAACCAGTAGAAATTTAGTAGCAGGCCAAGGAGTGGACACATATAAACATGAACATCGCAACAATGCCACTGCTAAGGTTACATGAGCTACATGAGGAGATTATAGAGAGATGAAAGCTAAGGGAAGAACACACATCTCAACTCAACATACAAGTGGAAAAGGAGTGGGCTGCACTATTAGAGAAGCTTGATCAAACAATACAAGAGAGAGATTAGATAGAAAAAGAATATCAGCAGCTAAAGGATGTAGTAGAAAAAACATGTAAGGGAATTCTATACATGGAGGTTCGCGAAGAGGAATCGGCAGAAGATAAGGTCACGAAGCTCGGACTTGCAGTCAAGGAATCCAAGAAGAAAATTGAAGATGTATAGTTTGCATATGAGGTAAAGATCAGTGAATTACAGTTAAATTTGAAGCTGACTACGCCACCAGAAGTAAGAAGTCAGAGGGAGGATGACCTAAAGTTAGTCATGGTTAGCATCTATGCAACATTGGCGGACTACAACAAATCACTGGATGAAAGTTTGGAAATTTTAACTGAACTGCAGGAGGATCCAAATATTTAGAAACTGTAGGAGGAAATGTAGCAGAGGTAGCAGTAGTTATAGGAGAGTTGAGTAGGTGCGAAGACATTGCCTATATTGTAGAAGCTTGCAAAGATTAATGAATCGAAGGTGTTGCAAAAGAGGATCAAAGAGATGAAGAGGGAAGATAAGGCATTGGTAGAAAGAACTCAACCTTGGCAAGATGAGGCCCTTCAACTATCTCAGACAGTAGATAAGAAGCTTCAGGAGCTTCAATAGAAGGAGGCAACGTTGCTATAGAAGGCTGCAACTCATGTAACAAACGCATTGTTGGAGGAAGCACATAGCGAGGATAAATAGATGACAAAAGTTCCCCAAAAATTCAATAAGGTCTACAATATAATTGTAGAAAAAATCAGAGACAAAGAAGCTAAGTGACTTGGGATGAGTCACAGGTGAGTGTTGGGGGCTTGTTGGGTGCAACCCAACTTGGCCAGATTTTGGGCAAGAAACCCAAGTTTTGTGGAGCAAGTAGTAGAAAAGATGCCACAGAGTATGAAGTGGACCGTACAGTAGAGAAATGGAGTACAATGAAGACCGTGCAACAAAGTCACCACTCAACATAGGGGCTTCACAGTGAAGCCCCTCCCTTTTTGTGAAAAGTATAAAATATTGTAAAAGTTGATGGTTTTGGACCATAGTCCCTTGTATTTTGGAAACCATGGTATTGGGTCCATGGTAGTGTATCTATGTAATCCCTCACGTAATATTATATATAGGGATCAATAATAAGGAAGAGGACCATCTTAGGATCATATCATGTATTGAATGATTGAATCTTTGTGATTGGGTTTTGTGGTGAAGGAAAGGCTCTGTAACTGAGTGCTCAAAGGCCTAAGTCTATAGCTGAGTGCGCAGGTCAAGAAATTTTTGTTGTACAAACTCTATATTATAAGCAATAGTTCTTGTGGATGTAGTCCCACAGTGGGATGAACCACGGTAAAATCTATGTCTCATTTGTTGATTTGCATATTATCTGCACTTTATTTCAGTACTGTAAAGTTTATGAATGTTTATGTTATGCTTAAGTGATGAAAGAAATTATGTGAAGTAATATATAAGTGTGAAGTAGTTCATGAACGCGAAGTAATTCGTAACTATTAAAGCATAAATAAAATACAAAAAGTGCCACATCGCAACATCCCTCAGGCTGCATAAACATAGTTTTGCAACCTCCCATAATCACTTCGAGTGATATTATGACTTGCTTGCGGGTCGTTGCCAAAAGGGCTAGTGATTGAGGCTTTTGTTGATCTGCAGTAAAGTTTGAACTTGGATCAGCCCAAACTAAGCCAACAAGGTTTAGGCATAACTATTAACCATGATAAAAGGTAAAAATTTAGTTGGGTCAAAAAATATATTAGATTTTGGATAGAGCCTTGACACAATTGATGGAAGTGGCCTTGATAGCCACCTACCACACTATTTTTACTATTAGAAGCCACAAAAATTTCATTGCCTAGAAGAAAATAGGGGAGTGTAGCACATCAATAGAGGTGTCGAGATTACTGGAAAGTTGATAGAGGAGGGGTCATTTTGTTATAAGGATGAAATGTGTGATGGCAGGAGACCATCATTTTCTCCACATTGATGTTTGTTTATGAAATTTGTTGCTCAATAACTAGGACAATGTGCAAGGAGGTACTAGTGCATGAGTGTCTTAAAGAACTTGTTGATTTGTAGGAGGCAATTTAATAAACTTGAGGAAGAGGTGAAGACCTTTCCTAGTGTATCCATGATGAGATTTCCAAAGCATAGGATGAAGGAAACATAGAAGTTGGCCAAAAAATGTTTGCATTTGACCTAGATGGTTCAGAGAGGGAAATAGACCAAATTACAAAGATGTTGTTCACCCTGCTTCATATATGGTAACCTAGGATGAGTTAGAAAACCCCTCATGTATTTTGAGGATGATTTCCAATATGAACATGAGATTATGAGATCATAGGTTAAGGCAAGGAAGTACTAGTGTGAATGTGCCTCTATTAACTAAGAGTTATGTAATTCATGTTGGTTGGATGATTACCATTTTTATATTTTTCTTAAGAATTTGAGGGAAATTATTGCGATGTATATGTGTCTACCCTCTTCTCATTAGTAGTTTCCTTAAGCTGACTTATTTTCTAGAAGTTGGTAGTTGAGCCTATGTGCACCAAGAAAAGGAGTAAATATATATGAAGGAGTTTGAAGTGTTAGGTTGTAGTAGGTGACTTGAAAATTTGGATGTAAAGGTGGTGACCTTGCCTTGGTCCAATAGAGTTGTACAAATAGACCAAATCATAAAGGGAAATGGCTAGTATCAACATAATGAAATAGATTCTTAGAGAGTTGGATGGAGGACACCTAAATTGCAATAGATTTGGAGAAGTTCAATGTACATAAGCAAGGTATTGTGGTCAAAAGTATCAAAGAAACAAAAATAATAGAAAGTGTGACATCTAAATAGCTATAAAACCTTCTTAGTGGAGGTTGAGTTTCCACAAGAAGGTAGTTATAGATATAATGGATACTTAGGTCGTATTCATAGTATTGACATCATAGGCATCCAGGAGTATTGTGTTGGAGTTGGGTAGAAATGTTCCATTCAAAGGAAGTGATGCATAATGAGTAGTTGCACAAGTGATTATTGTGCTAATAGTGAAAGTTTTTGGAGAATCCAACCACAAAAAAATGCATTAGTCTGGAAAATAGACTTGGAGAAAAAAAGTTCTTGAGGATGTTGTTGGGAATGACAATGACCCTAGATTTAAATGGATTTGAGTACCTTTTCCACATGATCATATTAGTGGGTTTTAACCAAAATTAACATACTTGATGTTAGGTTGATGGCTAGAAGAGTCAATTTGGAGTACCTTGGCCTATTGGAAAGGTGCACCATGAACTTATTGGACACTCTTGCTCATAGAATGGATACATCGAAAACATTGGTATATCACGTTAGTTGGTTGGACCAAGAAAAGATTAGAAGGGAGCTTGGTGAGGAAAGATAAAGAGGGTTATTGTGTGAAACATCATTGTCCTTGTTTCATAAACTTCCATGGATATTCCATTGGATAGTTTGTCACAACATATCTGACAATATTTTGCTAAAAATTTGAGATTCTACACAATTACATTTTTATTAAACTTTAAGATCTATAGATTTAACTATAATTAGTGCATGCATGCAAATGGAAATTATGAAGAAAAGTAGAGAACGACAAAATGAGTTCACAAACATTAATAAGACACAAGATATTCTCTCTGGGAAACCCTTTTGGGAGAAAACCCACCTAGAAGGTGAGGTTGCTTTGCTCTTTTTTCTCTATTTAGAAATATGGCCGTAGGTACAAAGAAGTAATGCCTGTGGCATATGGGCTGCTATAGAGTACATATTCTCTCTATGTTCTCTACCTCCTATCCTTTCTGTCCATATTTTCTCAACTATGGAACACAATTTTCTCGAAAGAATGGAATGCCTCTTCCTCTTATTGGCCCGCTTATGAGACAACCAAATAGCCTATCAATGGTTAATTTTGACTACATCAACTCTTAACTAGATTTAAAATATAGACTCTTCTAGAGTTGCTTACATCATAATAACGTGGCTATCCCCTTTTCCATGAATAATGGGGGTTGGTGACATCCTCCCGAACTATAGGTGTGAAAACAGGAAGGTCAACTTCTGAGTGGCATAGATTTTGCATACAGACTCCGATTGACATGCTTCTTGCACCGTTGGAAAGATCTCTGTGTATGATAGCATGAAATGGTGTGGTGCTAGAGCGCTTGAGTTTTACCCCTAAAAAATCTCATTTGATACCTCAAAACGCTCTTGGAAGGTTTTAGACCCTGTTTTGCCAAATTGCGTCCCGTTGGTAAAAATGGTCTCGTGAAATGGTTCCTCCACTTTTTCCACTCCAAATGCATCGAGATGGATGAAAAAAAAATATAATGATTCAATCCATATCACATCTCCCCATTTTGGGAACTTTTTAGTCCCCAAAAGCTTCTATTGAATGAGGTGAGGAAATATTTCCTCCACCTTCTCTTTGGTGTACCATTTAGCTTTGCCTGGAAGTTGTCCCTTTAATCCAATCTACCAAAGGTCATGTTGCCCCTTTCTTGTAGTTCTGGACCTCTTTTGTAAAAATGTATCTTCTGTCAAATTTTCCTGAGCATCTATTACCAAATCCTCCATGGAATATAGGACATGTTCCTCTTCCTGATCTAGCATGGAAGGCTCATAGAGTTTCAAATTCTCTACATTCGCAATTGAGTAAATGTGCATATATGATGGTAAAGTAAATTGATAGGCATTATCACCCACCTTTCCCAGTATCTTAAAGGGACCATACCTCAGAACCTTGATTTTCTTATGAGGCCCCTACAACCTTTCCTTGTTCGATTGTAACCATACTATGTCTCTCACCTTGAATGACTTCTCTGTCCTATGTTGATCATGCTTTTCTTTATACTTCGCCTGTGACTTCTGCAGTGTTTCTTGTATCTGTAGATGGATCTGCCTAATCTTATCTATAAAATTTTCAGCCCTTAAAGCTTCTCTTGTAATATCTTCCCTCACTCCTCCTTGGTGCCCATATGCATTATCAAAAGGTGAAGGTGGAAAATATTCAAAACAAGTCTCAAATGGGGACTTTCCTATAGAAGTGTGGATTTATTTGTTGTAAGAATGTTGTATATATACCAGATTTTCATCCTAGGTCTTCAGATTCTTTTGGTTGTATCCCCTTAGAAGTTGAACCAAAGTCCCGTTGACTACTTTTGTCTTCCCATCTTTTTGTGGATGGGATGTTGTATATATATTCAACTTTGTTTCCATATTCTTCCATAATGTAGTACATAATGCACTGAGAAATATTGTATCCTTGTCTGAAATGATGCTCCTTGGTATCCAAAAGTGCACCCAGACCAAGAACAAATTTGCTGCTTCTTGCCTACTGATGGTATTTTTACAAGGCATCAGAACACACATCTTGCTAAACCTGTTAACTACCACGAACAAGTTGTGATTTCCCTTCCTCGTTGTTGGTAAACCTCCCACAAATTCCATGGAAATGCTTTCCCAAGAATGAGTAGGTACAAGTAAGGGATGATATAGACCCTGTTTAATGTTGCTACTAAGGCTCACTGATACAAAAAATCATGCATCCTCTTATGAACCTAGCTACCTACTCTTGCATCTTGGGTCAATACACATACCTATGCAAGTTAGACATGATCTTCCCTACACCAAAGTGCCCTGCAACCTTGGAGGTGTGAGCCTCTTTGATCAGCTACAATTGCTCACCTTTAGAAACACATAGATTATCCAACCTATAGAATTACCCATCCTAGAGATGGTATTCAATCGTGCTATCACCATTGTGCACATGACTCTAGCTCTACAACTACTCTACACCTCCTTGAAGTCCTCATCTTCTGAATATGCCTCTCTGTATGCATGATGGGTGAATGGATCCATGTGCAGAAGAGTCCCCAAAGTTGTGATATTTGTTGTGGGTGACCTTGAAATCATGTCGACCAACTTGTTTGTGCTTCCCTTCTTATACTTGATCACCAAATGAAACTATTGTAAAAACCCCATCCACTTGTAATGCGTGGTCTGCTGTAGCTTACTTTGGGCCTGAAAATATTGTAACAACTGGTGATTTATGTGGATTAATGTCTCCTTTCACATTAGATAGTGCTTCCACTTATTCATAGCTTGCACCATGACGTAGAGCTCCTTGTCATAGGCAGGGTAGTTAAGGACAGCCTAATGAAATACTTCAAAATGGTAGCATACATGCCTTCCTCCCTACATCAAGACAACTCCCATAACATACCCACTCACATCTATCTCCACTTCAAAGGGTTGTTGTATGTTTGGTAATGCCAAAATTAGTGCTTGACTGATCTTCTTAATTAGCTCCTCGAAAGTTGTATGCTGACCTTTTCCCCATTGGAAACTCTTTCCATGGTGTGGAGTGGTGTTGCTACTACTAAAAATGAGGCTATGAACTTCCTCAGGTACTGTGTTTCCCTACTAAAAATCCTAAGCTTAGAAACATTGGTAGGAACTAACCATTTCATGATGGCCTCCATCTTGGAAGGATCTATCTTCAGTTCTCCTCCAGTGATCACATACCCCATATGCACCAAAGACTACTACGCAAACTTGCACTTCTTGATATTTTCTAGAAGTTGGTGCTTCTTCAATGTTTCTAACACCTCCGTCAAATGTGACATATGGTCCTCTGAGGTAGCACTATATACCAATGTATTTTCCAAATTGACAATAACAAATGAATATATAAAAGGGTGTAGTACATCAATCATTAATCTCATAAATGTAGCTGGTGCATTACATAGGCCAAATGGCATAACTAACCACTCATACAGACCTTACCTAGTTTCAAAGGTGGTCTTCCATGTATCTTTATTTGACTCAAAACCAGTGATATCTAGACTTCAAGTCCATCTTGGTGAAGTACTTTTCTTACTCCAGTTGATCTAGCAGATCGTCTATCCTGGGAAGGGAGTATCTTTTCTTGAGTGTGACTTAGTTCAGTGCCCTATAATCTATACACATCCTCCAAGTCCCATCCTTCTTTGACACAATGATGATGGGTGAACCACATGGTGATCTACTCGGTCGAATGAAACCCTATTCCAATAGCTGCTAAAACTGTTTCTTCACCTAAATTGCTTCAATAACAATATGACTGTACAACCCAATATTTGGCAATGGGGAGTTTGGCAATAGCTGGATCTCATGATCCACTTCTCTCTTAGGTGGTAACCCTTTAGGCTCTTAGAACACATCCTTATATGCCTGTAACAACTCCTCCAATTGTTGTTTATGTTTCTTAGTACACCCCTCCAAGGATGCCTTGCTTCTTATTGACTCCTCTTCAGACTGACTCTCTCTTAAAAACAATAAATCATACTTCTTGCTGGAACTGATCAATTTATTGGCTTGGTTGGCACTTACCATTCAAATTTTTGACTTTCCTTTTTGCGCGTTGATGATGAGATATTTTCCATCCTTGATGAGTTGGTACTGATTAGCTCTCCTCATGAATATTGCATCTTGTGTGTGCATGTATGGACTCCCAAACACGACTCCACTTAAATCAAGGGGAACCACATTTAGATATACTTCATCAATAGAATTAACACTAATAACAAAAATATCTTCCATTGTTTAGTTACCTTCAGCTCTGTATCCTTATTTACACATCCCTTTGGATATGGGTTTGGATGATCATGAAATTTGAGCCCCAACTCCTTGATCAGCTCTGCTACAATGAGATTCACCTGCGATCCCAAGTCACATAAAGCATCAATCTTTGTCTTCTTGACTTATATCTTTATATGGAAGAGTTTGGTAATTTCTTTCTCTTCTTGTTGTTGAATGCTACTCAGATTCATCTCCTTCTGTATTGACGTACAAACAATCTTCTCATCCACATCCGAGCTACTTTCAACTTGGTTGCTGGAATAAGTGGCCATGTGATTCTTCTTCTTGTTATCTTTCTTCTTTTTCTTTGGGTTTAAATCTAGATGTTACTTCCAACATTTTTCCCCTGTATGGTCATCGATGTTGTAGTGGTTGCTAGGATCTTTGTATTGGTGTTTCGAGGCTATTATCTTCTTATATTTCTCCCTTTTGGCTTCTTCTTCCCCTCCTTCAAAGCTTCTTGTTTCTCCTTATGCTTTGATCCACTTGATTGTGCTCTTTTCAACCCTCTGTTTTCCAGGTATTTTGCTTGTACACAGGTCTCGTCCATTGATGTAGGCTTGTATAATATCACTTGCTCACATATATGGTGATATAGACCCCCCAAATACTTGAGGAGTACATCTAGGTTCTTTGGAGAGATACCCAACATTATAACCATCTTCTCGAATTCCATGGTGTACTCCTGAACGGTTTGGCCTAACTTTCACCTGAAGTAATGCCACTGGATCCACTGGTCCTCCACGTACCTGATGAGATAAAAATGTGACTTAATGAGGGTTTTGAAATTATCCCACTTAGTCACTGGAGGCTCTCCCTCCAACCTTAGGGTTTCTATGTAGGTCTCCCACCAAGTCAGTGCATGGCCCTTTAATTTCAATCGCACGAATGAGATCTTTTTCCCTTCCTCGATCTGATGGAAGCTGAAATAAACTTCCAGTTGTTGTATCGAGTGGTTCAGCTTTAGAGCATCAATTTTTCCATGGTACATCTTGATATCAAATTTTTCTTCCATTTTGAATAGGGATTGATTCAAAACACTCAAACTAGTTTGATCTTTTTCGGGTTCTTTCTTCAGCTGGTTATTTGTGTTTTCTCGATCTCCTGATCCCCCCTTTTGATTTATCCTCTGCATTCAAACCCCGATCTTATCCAAATATCCTGACATTATTTCTTAGGGCCACCATGAGGAGGTTTACATCACGGTTTATATATACGACTAGTTGTTTGAGCTGCAAAAACCTCACCTCTGCAAGATCACGAGGTTCGTTTACAGATTCGTTAGCGATGATTAGGGTTTTACAATTTTCAAAACCGACAACCTAGATCCCGCACATAATATCCACATATACCCAAAGAAACCTGCTCAAATACCAAATGATCTGTAAAATGTCATGGATATTCCACTGGACAGTTCATCACAATAGATTTGATAATATTATGTTAAAAATGCGAGATTATACACTATTACAGTTTTATTAAAATTTAAGATCTATAGATTTAACTGTAATTAGTGCATGCATGAGAACGGAAATTATGCAAAAAGGTAGAGAATGAAAAAATAATCACACACACACATGCATAAGATACAATAAATGCTCTTTGGGAAACCCTTTCGGGAGAAAACCCGATTGGAAGGTGAGGCGGCTTCACTCTTTTTCTCTGTCTAGAAATATGGATGCAGGTACAAATAAGTAATGCATGTGGCCAATGGGATGCTACAGAGCACAAATCCTCTCTGTGTGCTCTACCTCCTATCTCTCTGGCATATCTTTGCTAAACTATAGAACAAAATTCTCTCAAAATAATGGAATTCCTCTTCCTCTTAGTGGCCCGGTTATAACACAACCTGATAGCCTACTAGTGGTTAATTTTGACTACATCAACTCTTAATTAGAGTTACAGTATTTTACATCATAATAATGTCGCTAGCCCCTTTTCCATGAATAGTGGGGGCTGGCGTGGCATCCTCCTGAACTATAGGTGTGAAAACAGGAAGGTCAACTTCTCAATGGCACAACTTTTGCATTCAAACTCTGATTGATGTGCTTCTTATGCCACTGGGTAGATATATATGTGTAGAATAGCATGAATAATTTCTGCACAAATGAAACAAAGTTTTACCCCTAAAAAATGTCGTTTGATGCCTCAAAACGCTCCTGGAAGGTTTTAGACCCCATTTCGCCAAACTGGGTCTCGCCAGTAAAAACGATCATATGAGCTGATTCCTCCACTTTTTCCACTCTGAATGCATCAATATGGGAGGAAAAAATATAATAATCCAATCCAGATCAATGACCAACCAACAAGGATTAGATCCGAAAACTCATTTTTATCTAGGAATGCATTTTTTCAACCAAGGATTTCTTCCAAAGTTTATTGTATTCTAAGTCCACTACCTTCCTCACAATTATAGGATCCTCATTAGTAATAGATGGTACAAAAATAATGTGGAGTATACCTTTACAATTTCCTTCTTTCTTGAACTAATATCCTAAATAATGGAGTTTCAGGTTCCTTTTTTCGTTCATTTTCTTTTGTTGGGTCTGATTCACTCTCCAACTCAAGCTCTATTTTTGTTAGTTCTTCTTCCCTTCATTAGACTTCTAATTTGGAAACAATTTTAACCTTTCTAAATGTTGTTGTTGTAATATTTTAAGAATAATCACAAGATATAGTTGTGACAAAAAACTCACTAGTATTTACAAGATAAAAGAGAGAAGAGAGAATGAAATAACACTTAAAAAAACTAAGTAGTTGAAAGATGTAACAAACATGGGTTGATTTTCTATGTAAATAAAAATAAGACCAAGGTTATGGGACACATATTCCGAGTTGAATGGAGGGAAAACTTCCAGAATGGGCATAACTTGTGGTTTATAATGGCTATGGAAATTTTCAAAGCCAAAGAGGTAATATTTGGAATTTAATTAAGGAAATAAAGGAAAATAGGAGAAAAGGAAGATGAACAAACGTAAATATGCATGCAAGGGAAATTAGAGAGAAAATGAAGGAAAATTAAAGAAAAATGAAAAAGGAAAGGAAATGTCTAGACATCAATGATAAAAAGGCATCAAAGAAACAATTCATAACTTTTTGTCAGTTTTTTCTTCAAATCAGTTTCACAGAGAGAGAGAGAGAGAGGAAGCAAGCAAGCAAAAGGAAAGAAAAGGAAAGCAAAGGAAAGCAAGGGAGCACAAGGAGAAATTTGGATCGACAACTTTAGCAAGAAGGTTTTGCAGGTAATAGGTTGCATATGTGATATCCTTGCTAGGATATGAATGCATGGTACATGAATTTGATTATTTGGTTCATTTATTGTAATTGAAATGGGGTTTTCCTGGATTGACAGTGGGTTCAACCTTGTGTTGTCATTTCTTTGCTAACCATGGTGTGATGGGATTCATTCTTGGTTGAGATTTGGATTTTCTGAAGGTTTTAGATCCAGTGTAGGTGGTCTCAAGAAAATCCCAAGGGTTGGGCATGGATATGGTTTTCTTCGGGAACCCCTCAACAGGTGGGTGGAGACAGAAAAATTCCTCTAGGTATGGTGAAGGAATCATGAGGCATCTAAGTTCATTTTGGTTTTGTGATATCATGATCAATTTAGGTGAGATCATGATAGCTTGATGGTGGAGGTGGTTTAACCTCTAGAGTCCTTGTTTGGTTATTTCTTGGTTTATCCCATGAGAACCCATGTTCATGCTTAGAATATGGCATGGGGGTGATTGGTTGAAAGAGAGATTTGGTTCAACCCAATCTATGGCGGGGAAGTATGTGGAAGTCCTTGAATTGGTTGGATTTTTCATATGTGAATATAAGTTATTTTCCCTATTGTGATTTATGAGCACATGTACTAGTTATTATGTTGATCTTATGGGTGATTTGTAATGGTTTCTATTCTAGTTATATGAATGGTTCTATGATGTGCTATAGCTATGGCTATTGGTCATGATTTCATAAGTTATTGAATGGTTGATGAATGCATGGGCTAACAAGTGTTGTTGCAACTAGCTAGAGAGGGAATAAAGCCTTCTTGGTGGTTCTTAGATGAAGTTAAGAAATTTATGATCAGTTATGCATTCATGACCTGTAGCTTCTATATTTATCACATGTTTAACGAAATGTGTATCATGCATTAGGAATGTCTAGGTAAAAATATATCTCAAGTTTTGAATGGTTGGCATTGTTATCATCTTAGTTATGTTTCTGGAAAGTTATAGGCAATTCTGGCTAGTGGTCTAGAGGCTAGCTTGAAAAAGTGGCATAGATCTCACCACTGCATGAACATAACTGGGACATTTTGGTCATAACCACATGTAGGCAGGCTTATGGGTGTGGTTGGAGCCCAAAAACCACATGCATAGTGTGTGAATGGTGTAGTTGGGGAGTAAACCTAGTGAAAAAGAGTTCTAGCTCAGAGATTTCTCACTTGAGGTGGTTCATAGGCTCCTGAGTAATCTGTAGTCTCTAAGGGATGTCATTTTACTTCCGGTTTATAGGCCCCACTTCCATAATTGTAACTTGGAGGTCGGCTCATATCATAGTGACACTCAGATCATGTTTACCTCAAAGAGCTTATAAACATAGGCAAATGTTGGAGGGGTCATTACAGGGTGGTATTAGAGTGAGATTGCAACATTGGACCTGGGGGTAAAAACAAATCATTATACATGTTTATATTTTTGGCATGCATGCATGATGGTAAATGGTTTTTATGTGCATTGTGGTTATATGTATGCCTATCATTTTATTATTTTTGTGATTATGTGCGTGATAGATGTTAATTGAGTAGTGTTTTCATATGCATATGCATCACATAGTCATGTGTGATACTTAACTCGTTTTTAGATGCATTGCAATCATATGCATGATGATTATTGTCATTGCGATTAATTTATTGATATTATTATGTATCGTGCTAGTTTTGATCGGCCTGTGCATATGAGATAACCTCCCATGGGATACCTTGAGGTATGATTTTGGTTATGTCTTCTATTTGGTTTATCTAACATGGTATGATTACAAGAATTAGAAGATCAAAGATGAAGAGTAGAATGGTGGATTATAGTTCATATGAATCCCATTATAAGCCTGATGTGACTTCTATGGAATGGGAAACATTAGTTGGGCAGCAAGGAGAAGAGTATTCTTCTGATCTAGTAGATACACTGAGGAGTATGAGGGAAGAGATCATAAGCTACAAGGTAGATAATAATAGGTTGATTGAGGCATAGGAAGACTTGCAAGGGCACAATAAAAGCAAGCATAGGTCAATGCAGTTATTCTTTGAAGCCTTTTAGATTTGTAGAAGTAGGGATAGATGGGGATCAATCATGGAGATAAGTAGGAGGAGAAGACAAATGGGGCATATGGTAGCAGGTCTCAGGGAAGACACATGATGGACAAAGATGATACAATTAGAGTAGGAAGATATTTGGATACACCTGACAGGAGGGGGAGTTCTCATGGATTTTATTCTTGCTCTGGTTATGAGAGAAATCATTGCCATCACTGCCAACATCCTTATAGGAGGAGTGAGAGGGGTACTTTCTAGATAAGTTAAGGAAATCCAAGCATCCTAATTTTGATGGTGAGTTGACTAAGTCAGAATATGTAGAAGAATATTAGAGATATCATGTTGGGTTTGTGTTATATTCTTTCCATGACTAGCCTCATGTTTTTTACGTTGTGTCAGGCACATAGTGGGGATCACAAGGGGGTGGTAGCCCCCTACACGGAGTTCGGGGCAGTGCCTCGGGATTTTTATTTTTTTAATTTTAATTTTAATTTTTTTTTATTTTATTTATTTTAATTTATTTATTTATTTTATGCAGACCAAATAATAGTTGGGTGGACCCAAGGATGGCGGAAAACACAAATATGGTGGGAGAACCTACCCATGGTTTTGTGCAGGGGTTTTACACATGGTTTTGGGAATGATGGTTTTCTATCCATGGTATTTTGTAGATTCGACCAAGGGAAGTATGGTTATGCTCTAATCTAGGGTTAGTGGATTGGGGTTTATGAATGCTTCGACATGTATATATATATATGTATTTTAACATTGAAAGGAATATAATGAAAAATAAATCTGGTAGTCCCAGTTTTGGGATCCAGGGGAAAATCTCTGTATATATTTGTATTAAGTTCTCGCCAATTTTTTTTTTGTTTTTGTTTTAAGAATTTGTTTGTAGGTAATTTATGTACACTTTTAAAACCTACATATGACAAAAGAGGAGCTGATTTGGGATGATTTTGAAAGAATCTTCAAGAAGTACCTATATGAAAGATACTATGATGTAAGGGCCAAGAAATTATGTGATCCCAAGATGTAGGCGATAAGGAAAATGTGGCACCTCATAAGAAATTCAATGCGGTTGAGAAAGGACATGGTTCTTAGTCAATGGAGCAGTATAATAAAGGAAATTGCAGAGAACCATTGCGATGTTTAAGGTGTGGTGGAGATCATTGTAAGAAGGATTTCCCTTTGTATAAGAGTGGTGCAGCGGTATCATGAAAAACCTCAGATATATAGTGCGCAGGAGGCATAAATAGTTGGGGATGTAGGACATAGCATTACCCAGATCTATGTAGAAGTTGATAATGGGAAGGCAAGTCACCAAGTATGCATCACTGAGGTGGAAGTGGAACTAGGGGGAGAGTTCCAGGTAGAGCCTCAATGCATTTTGTAGCGAAATAATATCATGTTCCGGAATCGAGTAGTAAAGAAAATTAAAGTGCAATGAAGGCACTTTAGGCTGAGGAAGCTACATGGAAGGTGATTGATTAGAGGGAGGTGTAATAACTGGTTTCTAATTATGGTTGTATTCTTCAAGGGAATTGGAATCCCTTGAGAAATGATATGTGCAGGTGTTCAATTGTAGGGAAACATGTTGGGTACAACTGAACAATGTAACTGTTATATTGTTATATTTATTTACGGACTAACAATTGTGTGTTTATGGTAGTATGATGCAGGGAATTGCTTGGAAAAAGGGATTGCCATATGTTAGCGCTTGTAATTCACCTAGGCTGAGATAGACAAACTCTCAAGGCTACATCAAACCATTTCACCTCGTAGCTAGCCCTACGAGGTATGAGAAGGCTCTCTCGGCTCAGATTTGATAGATTTTTCAATAGGATACGCTGACCAATTAGGAATAAAGATTTTAGGCTAGTAAATTGATAAGGAAGTTTGATTTTGGGGTTTTTAATTAAATAATGGGGTTTTTCTGGGCTGAATGGGCAAGATCACAGTTTGAAACAGAAAAATATAATGAACAACACAGATTATTAACGGAGGCAAGGTAGGCATGAAATTTAGCATTAAATCTGGATTTAATGGGATGGAAAGACTGGTGAGGAGCTAAGGAGGGCAGACAATAACTCTAAATCCTCCTTAAACAGAAGAAAACATTGAATGTGAGCAAATTTATAGGAGGAGCATACAATACTATGAATTCCTACCTAATCACTTCATTTGCTCAATTAGATATGATAACGAGGTGAATGAAACATAACAGTTTACATATGAGCCAAAGGGAAAACCTATGCTAAATTAACATACCACATGAATCTCAGCAAACAGAGCTGTGAAATTCCATTAAATTCTCTGCCAAAAATTGTACAAGAAAGCTCTGCTACGCTTCAGCAGCTCCCAACACTCAGAAAAACTCTCCCCCTCTCTCTAATGAATTTTTAATACAATAAATATAATACCACTAAGGGGAAAACAGATCGACCCCATAATCAGGGCGCTGTTTGAACTGCAATTTACAATCATAGAAAGGAGCGTTACATTCTCTGAATTACATAAATAGAACATGTAATACTTTCCCCTCGAAAATCTCTATCCAAAAAGCCTAACAATTGGAGCGCAGACTCTTATGCATCTGGTAACAGGTGTCTTCAGGTGACTTTGAAGTGAAAAGCAGGTGTCAAAAACGTGCGCCATATTTATCCTTAGTTGAAACGAACACCTTAAATATTGCAACAACTGCCACGTGATGCCTGAGTTTCGTGTAAGCACCTTAATCACCAAAGAGATGGCATTTTCTGATCAAATCAAGCACAAAAATTTGCGCAATCAAGGTCCAATCTAAATTCAACAGGAAATACACACAATGGAGAGAGGGACCCCATGTTGAATAAACAGAATGTTGTATCTGGCATGTGTTTTGTGTCATTGCTTGGGTTTTCAAACTGGAAATTAAAAGAAAATCCTGAGTGCAAAACTATCTCATCGCTGGATCTCTGTATCTGAAAAATATATTTTCTATTCCTTCCGTAACTTCTGGATATAAAGTTTTGGTTGTTGTGAAAGCAGAAATATTTTCCTTAAGCTGTTCCATGGATGTTGCACCAATAGTTGTGCTTATCCCCCAGTCGAGTCGCCACGATCACGTGTGAAACCAAGTGCAATTTGAACTGGGGTAAAGCCATGTTGATGTGCCAATTGAATATACTTTTCAATAGCGTCCTGCTAAAGAATTATTATAGCGACTAATGTATCCTGGAAAGAGATTAAACCGCCCTTTCTTCGATGCCACAGAATCAGGATTTGTATACTTCCCAGTCAAAGCCCTATCAGCCAATGGAGAATATGCCAAAAGACCAACATTGCAATGTTGAGGCATGCACACCTCCACCAGATCAACTTTAAAATGACACCGTACTAGCAAACTGTAACTGTTTTGAATACTGATGATCTTTGGTAAGCCTTCCAGTTTTGCAGCGTTAACAAACTCCATAACTCCATCAGATGTTTCATTAGAAACACCTATATACCATACCTTTCCTTCATTTGTTTGAGCGTTAAGCAGTCATAGACAATGTCATCATCCTGATGTTCTGCCTTATCAAAGGACCAATTTTCAACAGTAAATGACAGACCATAATGTAAAAGAATAGGTTCAGTCCCTTCTCGTGGAATAGATCCTGGATAAATCATCAAATCATCACCTATTTTATGGCGGAGTCCAACATCTGCAACATCGAAAGAGTAACCATACATCTCACTGATCCATCCCTGACCCAAAATGTCCCCTGTTATGTTGGTTCCCCAGTCTCGAAAATCCTCAAATCCTGCCCGCCATTCCTCAAAGTTCGAAGAATTTTGCTATGGATGGAGAGGACCCGAAGGGCGGGGCATACAGCAGAAGGCTGGTCGATGGGCACTCAAGAAAACGCCTTGGAGAAATGCGGCAGACGCCATTGATATCCTTGTAGCGTTCACTGCAGTGAGAATAATGCACGACCGCACCAACAAACTCGAAATAAATTAAGAAATTGACCCTATGTCTGTTTGATGGATATGTTGACACAGAAAACAAACAAATTTACCTTCTAATCCACTCTTCAATTCTTTGTTGAATAAAGAACTTATCGGCATAGAAGCAAAATTGTCATCTACTCCTTGCATTAGAAGATCTTTGACGACAGATATATCATTGTTCCTGATGGCTTCCCTTAACCCCTCTCTACTTACTAGAACTTTTGTCCGTGGATACATTATTTGTTTGCCCACTTGTAAAGAATAAACTTTGCCTAATACTTCCAGATGAGCCTGCAGTTGACTTCGAGATCGTATCAGATGGAGTATGTTGGGCAGGGACAACCTTTTTTTATTGCTGATAATACTTGAGATGTTGACATTTCAGGCTGGACCTGAGGAGGAGCCGGAGCTTCACATATGCATAATGGCATTCCACATTTGCATTCAACTGTCTGAGAAATACTCAAGTTTCCTCCCACATAAGAGTTTTTTTCTGATTTTGATAGTGAAAGGACTTCATTCAAATCAACTCTGGATAATTTATCAGTGGATGCATTAATGCCATCAGAAACTGTTGCATCATCGTCATCTGAGGCCATTTTATCAATGCCATAGGAGTTGGTTTGTGTATTTGCTGAAGATGACTGTGTAAAATTGTTGAAGCAGTCATGGCATACTCTAACAGCAGAATGTATTCCAAACTATGGCAACGGAATTTGTTTTGATGAACAATGGTGTTTCAGCTGATTCATTGCAAGCTCACCTTGTAGAACACATCTGTCAACTGTTATCTTAGCATCAAAAGCTTGTATGAAAGCGACATTAGATAATGTGTTTCCAGTGAGACTTCTCCAAAAGCTTTTTGCCTCTGATTGCTGATGATGTTTTGAATTGTGCTTGTGCAGGAATAGGAGCTTGAAGTTGCTGCTGCCTTTTGAAGCGCTGGAGAATAAATGACATAATCTAAAAAGCAACATTTAATGATTTCTTCTTCAAAACAGGGTTTTGAAAAAGAATCAATCTCTGACATGAGACGGAGTCTAA
>APFE030513433.1:6040-39865 GCA_000404065.3 Pinus taeda
TTGTTAACCTTGACTTAAAAAACACTCTACATAATTTTTCCATAAATAGTGATTTTCTTTACAATGAGATTCTATTAAATATTAAAAATTTACTAAGAAATTTTAATTTCTTTTTAACTTAATTATCATCCACATGAAAATGAAATCAATAATTGCACCTAAATTAGTATCATTAAAATAAATATTTTATTCAAATTGATATCATAAGACAATAAAAATATGATCTAAAATAAATAAATAACTTTACTTTAAAAACATCATTTTTTTTAATAACCTTTTCAAAATCTTTACGATTTAACAGATAATAAAAAACTATTTAAAACAAATTACATAGCAAATTCATTTTATCAAATTAAAAATCATAGTTACAATCCATAACAAACATATATTAATATGCTCTCTCCACTCTCTCTCTCTCTCTCTCTATTATATATATATATATATATAGAGAGAGAGAGAGAGAGAGAGAGATTATTCCACTACCACTCAATATATAATATTGAAAGTGTTGGGAGAGAGGAGGCTTCTCATGATGGCTCGTCCAAGGATGAGAAAAGCTCATCATAGGAAGAATGGTTTGTGTACTCACATTGTTGAAGCACACATGTAGATCACGATGTATGTATGATCAACTCAAGCTCCTCCTTTCATATGACTCTACATAAGAACTGTTTTTCCAAATATGAAATGTATAATGGAGGAACTAGTGTTTTCCTTGGGTATAAGCCATAATCATATGATGAGGAAATGTCAAATAGATGCTCAAGGATAGAAGGGTTAGAATGTTCTCTAGTGTTCTACAACTTCAAGGGTTGGTTAGAAACATGATATATCTAAGCAAGATGAGTATTATAGTTGTAAATACTATGATTGAAAAGGAATCATGTAGGATGGTTCAAGAAACAATGGTATTGCTAACAGGAGTTGGAAATAGAACTATGTAAAATTTGTTGGGAATCACTCTTAGTAATGTGTGTAACAACTTTTTTGTTCTTAAGGCTCTAGAGGATGAAGTGAAAACTGCTATTATCTATGGAGAAAATACAATGATGTGGCATCAAAGAATGGGGAATATTGGAGAGAAGGACCTTCAAGCACTATAGAGTAAAATTATGATTGATGTTATGGTTAATTACATACGATATCTTGGTTTATGTGAACATTACATTTTTGGAATCCGACAAGATTCTCAACATGCACCACAATATATAAAATCATTTTCGAGTTGTACATAATGATGTATTTGTATATGTGTATGTTTCATTACTAGGAAAACTTTTGTGTTATCTATTTCTAATTGATGATTTCTCAAGGAATGCATGGATTTGTTTATTCTAAAATAAACTTGACGTCTTTTGTAAATTGAAATAGTTTAAGGTTCTTGTGGAGAAGTGGAGAAAGAAGAAAACCAAGGTGCTGAGAATAGAGGGTGGGGGATAATTTTGTAGCAATGAGTTCAAGGAATTCTATAAGTAATGTGTACAAAAAGGTAGAAGACTACTCCTTACACACCTCAACTACATGAGGTTGCATAAAAGATAAATAAGAAATTGATGGAAAAATCAAGGAGGATGCTTAGTGATGTGAGATTAGGATAGGAATTCTACATAGAGACAATTGATATCACATGCTTATCTAATAAATTAGTCACCCTCACCAACATTTTATGAGAATACTTGACACTAGGAATGGACTAATAATAATTATCTCTTAACCATCTCAGAGATTTTTGTTTTGATGCTTATTTACATGTTCCAATGGAAACTAGGAGAAAGCTAGAAAAAAAAACTAAAAGGTGCATCTTTATTGGTTATAACTGTGGTTTAAAAGGTTATAAGCTTTGGTACCCACAAACTAGGAAGGTTATTTACAATCGAGATGTTGTATTTAGAGAGATGAAATAACTAGACTTATTGGCGTTTGAGTTGCACGATGAAGATCTACCTTAGTAGAGGAACATGCTTCAAAAGAAGAACTTCATATTATAGTATTGGGTTTATTTCGAGAAATATGGAAACTAGAAAGGTATATTCCACCTAATTTGTTCTAGTTTTACTTTTCCTATTACTAATCATCATCCCAAAATGGTTATGGAGGTAGTGAATTCAAAGGATGGTAAGCTATGGAAAAAGCCCATGGCTAAGGAAATGGTCTCCTTGGACAAGAATGAGGCTTGGGATATAATTGAGTTGCTATCTCGAATAATTCTCATCAATAACAAATGAGTGTTTAAGAAGAAGTTGAATATATAAAGTAAAGTGGAGAAACACAAATATTGATTAGTAATGAAAGCCTACTCCCAGGTATAAGGAACTTACTTTGGAGAAAATTTACCTCCTATTGCTAAATAAACTTCTATTAGATTGGTTTCCTCTATAGTTTCTACTACTTTTGATATTGAATTAGAACAAATGGATGTGAAGGTAAAATTCCTATATTGGGATTTAGAAGAAAAATATATATGAAACAACTCGAAAATTTTGCAATGAAAGGAAAAATTAAGTTGGTGTGCGAATTGAAAATGTCCATGTATCTGTTAGAGTAATATTTAACAATTTTATATAAAAAATTTGATACATATGTCTTGGGGCTTGATTGGGAAAGAGAAAAGGTAATCATTGTGTGTATTTCGAATATGTAGGCAATCATTTTATTTATGTGTTCATGTTTGTGTATGATATGTTGTTGATTGGAAACAACATGGAAATCATTGAGGAAGTAAAAATAATTTTTTCTCCAAATTAGAGATGAAAGATATTGGTGCTGCAAATTTCATTTTGGGCATGGGAATTGAAAGAGATTGGAAAAACAAGAAACTCCTCTTGTGTCATAAGAAATGTGTTAAGATATTATTGTAGAAGTTCAATTCTCATGAATGTAGACCAATCAAGGTCCTTCTTCATTGGTGTAAAGTTGTTATCTCCCCAATAAAAAAGGGTTATAGATGGCCTCTAGAGTCCAAAAAAACATGCTACAACAAATAACTACATATCATTGAAATCATTTCCTATTATGATAGTGAAACTCAACTCATGAATAGAATAACCAACATATTTAGAATCAATATCAACTCTAAATGTTAAAATAAGATGAAAAAAGCTTAATTGTCAAATCAAGTTTTTCTTTTGGACAATGGGTACACTTTTTCTAGGGTAATGAAAGAGGAGTTTAATAATCAATGACACTAATATCGAGGTACATTTATGGATTTGGGTTCTTCGTTATATGATAGTTCTGAACCATCATACTTGAAAAAACCCAATGCAAACAATGCAATCACCCCAATGATGATATATTGAAAATTGTTAAGTCTATTGTATTATGAATGGGATCTAAAATTCTACTTTCCCTATATGAAATATAATGAGGTTGGATGATCCAAATGGAAAATGGCATCAACCCGTGGTATTCATCAACCCATGTTATTCAACAACTCATGGATTTACCCATTTTATTGTAAGTGGCATCCACCCATGGTATTTATCCACCCATGGTATTGTAAGTGACATCCACCCATGGTATTCATTCACCCATGGAAATGAACCGTGGTATTGTAACTGCAAAATACTATAAGTAACAAGTCGCATTTTGTAAAAGGACAGTTTGTCTGCCACAATGTAGCTTTTACATTTATTCTTCATTTTAATAAAAAAATTCTTTGTGGTTATGTTTATTGGGAAATCTCTTCTTCTTCTTCTAGTAATTTCAAAATTTTAGCTCTTGGGGGCATTCCCCCAAAGATCAATTTCAATCTTTTAGATCTTGGGGGCCTTCCCCCAAGATCTAGATCAATGGTATCAGAGCAGGTTACAATTCCATGGGTGTGAGGATTTCATGCATCTTTCAGTTTCAAATTTTTACAGCAATATTCAACAAACTTCAGGCACGTGCTGCGACCTCCACAAAGCACTTTCTTGGGCCAAGCAGGAAGAATTTTTCTTCTTCCATTTTTTTGCAGGAATTTTTTGGGTTGCGAGTTTGCAGATCATATTTGAAACATTTGGCGCAATATTTACAAAAAAAAAAAAATTACATATCTAGATTCATTACGAAAAATACAAAAATTCAAAAAACAAATCGGCTGAATTGGAGTCTCGATGAGGGAGATATCGCTGATTAAAAATAAGCTATGTTGTAGAATTTTGTTGTAACGACAATTCATGGATGACGGCTCTCCTATATTGTTTTCCCAATTTTGGTGCAAAATTTCAGAAAAGTGATTCTAGATCTAAGTTCGTCTTGAACCATCACTCAATTTAAAAAAAAAAAGAGTCAATTCGGAGTTCGGATGTGAGAGATATCGATGATTTAAAATCAACTATTTTTTGAGAACTTTTGTGACGATGGAAAAGTTGTAGCTCGAATTTGAGATTCTAGAGTGTCCAAATAAGGATTTCCAACTCATGGGAAGATGAAAAATGGTCCTTCTGTTTCTAGAAATGGGTTTTAATAAATATTCTGAGTTATATTGAACGCGTTATGTCCATTTTAATTCTAGAGCAGCATTCAGAGAGGATTCCCATTGGAGACGTGCCCTCACACCCTGCTTTAGTAGGCACCTGCTTCACATTCATCAGTTTCAGCATAACAACATTCGGTTTGTGTTATTTCAAGATGTGTCCTCCCACCCCAGGCTATATAGGCACTGCTACTTCATCAACAACCAACATCATGGTTATGGGTCAACCACACAAAATCCTTGTCGTTGAAGTCCATTTTCTAGGCCACACCCTGTTAATATCACGGTTGGTCACAAGAATTACAACGTATCTCTATCCTCAGATCTTTGTTTGTCATCGTTATGGCTCCTCCACAAACCCACACTTCATCGAAGTCCATTTGCTAGGCTACACACTGTCAGTATCACAATTGGTCACAAGTATTATAAGGTATCTCTATCCTCGGATCTTTGTTCATCATGGTTATGGGTCATCCACAAACCCACACTTCATCGAAGTCCATTTGCTAGGCCGCACACTGTCAGTATCATAGTTGGTCACAAGAATTATAGGGTATCTCTATCCTCAAATATTCGTTCATCATGGTTATGGGTTAACCACATAAAACCCTTATCTTTAGTGGTTCTTCATATTTAACAAAGGCTTCGCAGGAGGGAACTTCACGCAATGGGGACCATTTCTTCATAAGGAGGGAGGAATGATTCGAAAGGAAAATGGCATCTACCCATGGTATTCATCCACCCATGGAATTTACCCATTGTATTGTAAGTGGCATCCACCCATGGTATTGTAAGTGACATCCACCCATGGTATTGTGACATCCACCCATGGTATTCATTCACCCATCGAATTTACCCATGGTATTCTGACATCCACCCATGGTATTCATTCACCCATCGAATTTACCCATGGTATTCTGACATCCACCCATGGTATTCATTAACCCATGGAATTGACCTGTGGTATTGTAACTGAAAAATACTATAAGTAACAAGTCACATTTTGTAAAAGGAAAGTTCATCCGCCACAATGTAGCTTTTACAGTTATTCTCCATTTTAATAAAAAAATTCTTTGTGGTTTTATTTATTGCGAATTCTCCTCTTTTTCTTCTTGCAATTTCAAATTTTTAGATCTTGGGGACCTCACCATTAAGATCCATTTCAATCTCTTAGATATTGAGGGCCTCCCCCATTAAATAGGAACACAACAAATTACAGATATAACCATACATATAGAGATGCAACAGAAATAATACTTCATTTCATTATTATAAATATTGAAATATGCTTACAAACAAAAATGGAATTAAACTAGCTAGGGCGATGGTAGTTTATCTCTGAGAAGAGATGTGGCAGCTACATGCCTTTGAACTATGTTACAATGAGGTTCGAAGGCCTATTTATTGTTGAGAAACAATGGAAAACCCTAAACATCCAAAAACCTAACCCTAGAAGATGAAACGCCAAACTGTGGGCCCTGTTTAGGTAAATGGTACATCAACTTCCCAGGGTCATAACTTTGGCATACGACCTCTGTATGACACACATAATATCTTGCTAGAAAGATCTATCCAAGGGCCTCAAAATGGCTCCAGAAGTTCAGGACCCAAAGAAATGCTAAAAATAGTAAACTTTGCTACAATTAAGGAAACTAAAAAGTTGAAAGAAATAAAGTTGGGGGTCCAAGTGGACTTGGTGGGTGGCCACCAATATCCACCTGGATCATTTCTCCCCCCTTAGGAAGAAATGGTCCCCATTGCGTTGTGTTCCTCCATGAAATGAGGAAACTTTTGTTGAACTTGGTCCCTTGTGAGCCACTTGCCTTGGTGAAGGAGTTGTCTTGATTTGACAACTCGATACAGTTGGATATTCTGCTGGTGAGTGTGCTTAATCTGTGTGTCCATGATTTGATCAGTTGTAGCTTGTTCCACGCAATCTGGATTTAAGTCGTTTGGTGTGATCTATTCTGAAATGTTAGATGTGTATAGTAATGGTGGAAAGTATGGCCGAAGGCAGTCCATGTTGAACACTAGGTATAGGCCAAGGAATGGGGGAATGCTGAGCTCAAATGTCTGGTCTCCCACAACCTTGGTAATGGTTTAAGGACAATATTGGAGTGGTATGAGTTTCTGATAGGCTCCGGTAAGGCATTCCTTTTGCAAATGCAACCAGACTTTGTCGCCCGCCTAAAAATTGTGTGTCACCTGATGTTGATCATGTCGCTACTTGTACGTGGCATTTGATTTCTCCAGAATGTCATGGACCTCCAGGTGAATATGTTGGATGTGCTCAATGAATCTATTTGCCTTATTTGTTTCAGACTGGACATGAGCCAAATATGCGTGAGTAGCTGCAAATGGCATGGCCATGTCAATGGGACATAGTGGCTGGAATCTTAAGCCCACTTGAAAAGGGTTGTGGCCAGGTGAGCTGTGTAGAGCTCGGTTGTAGCTATGCTGAACATAGGGGAGGCTCTCATCCCATTTGCATGGATGCTTTCAGTTGTACATGCAGAGAACGTGTATGATCATCCTGTTGGCAACCTCTATTTGGCCATCAGTTTGACGATGGAAGGCTGTGGAGTTAGTGAGTTTGGTGTCCAACATCGACCAGAGACTAGACCAAAATGTACTAAGGAACCTTTTTTCCTGATCTAAGATGTTAGACTGTGGGATCCCAAAGTGTACCCACACTCTTTCAAATAAGAGTTTAAAAGTGGCTTCGGCTATGATATTCTTCTTGCAGGCGGCCATAATGGCCATCTTCAAGAACCTATCGATGACCACAAAAACACAGTCATTTCCATGCTTAGTAGAAGGAAGGCCTGACATGTAATCCATGGAGATGGATTCCGAAGGTCGACTAGGGGTAGGAAACAGGGTATAGAGGCCTTTCTTCTTAATGGTTAGTTTGGAAATGACACAAGCAATGCATGATCTAATGTACTTCTCGAAATCATGTCGAAGATTTGACCAATAGAAATACTTCTGTAGTACTGCCACCATGTTCTCAACCCCAAAATGCCCAACAACCCAATTGTAGTGTGCTTCCTAAATCATCTTAGCACGCTCACTTGGAGGAACACAAAGGTGACCTAGGTGGCATAACACGACATCTTGGAGGTGAAAATCTGGAACATGCTAACCCTCCAAGAGTGTCTGGTATGTGTGGAAAAATTTTGGCTCGCTTTTGTAGAGAAGTGACCAATCAGAAGTCTCATGACCACAAGAGTTGAGCATGGTGGTTAACGCGATGATCGATGGTCGATTGAGGCAATATGCAACATTATTGGTGTTTCCCTTCTTATACTTGATATTCAAATGGAACTTTTGCAGGTATGTGGGCCACTTCTCATGGAGATCATTCTGCAATTTCCCTTGGGTCTATATGAACTGCAGGGCTCAGTGGTCTATGTGGATGACCATTTACTTCCCCAAAATGTAATGCTTCCATTGTTGGAAGGACTACACAATGGAATACATTTCTTTGTCATAAGTGGGATACTTCCAGACTGTGTCTGAAAATGTCTCATTGTGATATGCCATTGGATGCCTGTGTTGAGTAAGGATTGCCCCAATAGCATAGTCAGAGGCATTTGTCTCGAAAATGGTTGTTGCAAGTTTGGTAATGCGAGCAATGGTGCTGAGCAGAGGTGATATTTCAACTCTGTGAGTGCCTTCTATTGAGATTAAGACCAAAAGAATATTTCTTTCGTTCCTCCCTTGGTGACTTGACTCAAGGGCCAAGTGATATGAGAAAATCCCAACACGAACTTGTGGTAGAAGTTGGAAAGACCTAGAAAGCGGTGGAGCTCTGTAAGAGTGGTTGGAGATGGCCAATCCAAAATGACTTGGATCTTGGTTGGGATCACATCCACCCCCCATTCATCAATAATGTATCCCAGATATTGAATCAAGGTCATGCCAAAAGTGCATTTCTCTAAATTGACACATAAATTGTGTTGTCGGAGTGATTAGAGAACCTGTTGGATGTGGTGGAGGTGATCTTCCCAACTCTGGCTGAAGATCAGGATGTCGTCCAAGTATACCACTACAAATGATATGGTGAATTGCCACAATATGTAATCCATTAGCGTCATGAAGGTTGCAGGAGAAATATTTAATCCGAAACCATTCGAAAAGGCACTCCTTGGCTTTGAAGGCAGTCTTCCACACATCGGAGTGTTTGATTAGTTCCTGATGATATCCTGACTTCAAATCGATCTTGATGAAATATTTTCCCCCCTTCAGTTGATCCAGGAGGTCATCAATCCATGGTATTGGGTACCTATTATGGATAGTGATCTTGTTCAGTGCCCGATGGTCAATAAAGAGTCTCCAAGTCCCATCCTTCTTCTGTACCAACATGATCGGGCTCCCACAGGGTGATGAAATCAAATGGATATGACCTTTCTGTAGCAGTTCCTAAATTTGCCTCTTAATTTCATTGTTGTCCAACATGGAGTGCCGATAGATTGGTCCATTCGGCAGTAGTGCACCTGGGGTCAGATCAATGGAGTGCTTGACCTAGTAGTGTAGAGTAACCCCAGTGGGGGAAGTGAAGATGTCCTTGTACTCCTCCATGAACTTGTGCATCTGTAGTTGTCATGCAGAGGGGCCCTGTCTGGAGGTCTTGGCCACCATATTCTTCTTTCCTTGAGGGCGTATCATCAGGAAAACAAATTTCTCAATTTTGGAAATCCGCTTACTACATTGTTTTCTAGTAACCAAAGAGATGGTTGTAGGTGGCGCTACCACCAATATCATGTACAACTTATTTCCCAAAGTAATAATAACAACACAGGGCCTTGATTCATACACAACATTTCACTTCCACAAGTATGGTTGTCGTAATAATACATCACAAACATCAAGGGGGAGCAATATCACACAATACATCATCTGTGAAGGGCTTGATGTTGTATGGAAGGTGACACTACTGGCTCACGCGAAGATCTCGTCCTTGGTGAAGCCGCCTGATGGTATACGATTGTGGATGTGCTCTGGTCAGTAAGCCTAGCCTCTTCACAACCTCTGGCGAAATGAGGTTCTTTTGGCTCCCACTATCCATAATGAACTATAGGAGAGATCCGTTTACCCACATTTGGGAGTGGAAGAGATGCTCCTCCTCCTCTAGATCTTTGGCTTCCTCCTTCTGGATCTTCGTGATGGAAATGGTGGCATTGGGCTCTGCATCGATAATATTCTTCCCTTTTTCATTCCCCTTGTCAATTTTTGACTCAAAGTTGGAACATGCATCTGATTCTGAAACCTTTAGCTCGGCCACTAGTGACTGCTTGGCCTGACACTCACTTGTGTTCTGAGTGGATCTCTTATGGAACTCACACCACTTTCCCATGTCCTTTTTCAGCTTCGCGACACTATTCTTTGCTTGTAGCTTTGGCAGTTTGTCTTGGGATGCCCTGCCTTGTCTTTGTCCTTTGTTCTATAGTTTGGGGGCACCTTTCCCTTGCTTTGGATTTGTAGATCCAAAGTCTCACTTCTTCTGTTTAAACTTTTTCTCGATCTTGACGGAATATTGGTATGTCGTGCTAAGCGAGGAGATGTTTAGGAATTGTATTTCTTCCTGAATGTACCTATGCAGTAAACCGCAACACTTGAGAATCAAGTTATTCTTTGAATCCTTGCTACCCAAATTTTTGTAAAGGGTATGGAAAATATTGGTAGACTCCAGCATGTCTTGGTCCCTTCCCTGTTATAGCGTGGTCCACTTTATGTATTGATCCTCATCACTTCCTACAGGGTAGTACTACTCCTTCATGGTAGTCCAGAATGAATTCTAAGTGGGTGCAGCTGAAAATAGTGAGGTCGTACTTTCATCCTTCTGCTCACAGTAGGTTTGCCACCAATCCTTGATGTGGGGGGTGGCTTTAAGAAGAGCGAAAGTAATATTTTCCCAGCCGGAAAAATCATGAACAAAAAAATACCCTTCTAGTAGATTTAACCATTTATCTACAATGTTTGCATCTATCTGACCCTCAAATATGGGAATGTCAAAGTTAACTTGTACCTTAAAGGGTGTGGTGCTTTCGGAGTAGCTTCTGGAAGTAGATGTGTCAACCCTAGGTAGCCGCTGAAGGATCTCAGAAAAGTTTTCTATCATCGCGTTCCTTTGTCACTTGAGGGCCTCTTCAAGCAAGATTTCAATAGGGCTCCCTGCTATAGTTCATTGTTGATAGTGGGAGCCAAAAGAACCTCATTTTGGTAGAGTTTGTGAAGCGGTTGGGCTTATCGACCACAACACATCCTCAACCGTACACCATCGGGTGGCTTCACCAAGGACGGGATCTTCGCATCAATGAGTAGTGTCACCTTCCATACAACATCAAGCCCTTCACGGATGAGGTGTTGTGTGATGTTGCTCCCCTTGATGTTTGTGATGTATTATTAGGACAACCATAATTGTGGAAGCGACATGCTGTGTATGAATCAAGGCCCTGTGTTATTATTGTTACTTTGGGAAATAAGTTGTACAAGATACCGGAGGTAGCACCGCCTACCATCATCTCTTTGGTTACTGCAAAATAATCCAAAACCGGGAATTTTTTTTTCCCGATGATACGCCCTCAAGGAAAGAAGAAGATGGTGGCCACGACCTCCATACGGGGCCCCTCTACGCTAAAACTACAGATGGACAAGGTCATGGAGGAGTACAAGGACATCTTCACCTCCCCTGTAGGGGTTACTCTGCATTGTTAGGTCAAGCACTCCATCGATCTGACCCCAGGTGCACCATTGCCTAATGGACCAATCTATCAGTGCTCCATTCTAGAGAATGATGAAATCGAGAGGCAGATTCAAGAATTGCTGCAGAAAGTTCACATCCATTCGAGTTCATCACCCTATGGGAGCCCGATCGTGTTGGTACAGAAGAAGGATGGGACTTGGAGGCTCTATATTGACTATCGGGTGCTCAACAAGATCATTGTCCATAATAGGTACTCGATCCAACACATTGATGACCTCCTGGACTAGCTGAAAGGGGAAAAATATTTCGAAAAGATCGATTTGAAGTCAAGATATCACGAGGTACCAATGAAATCCTCTGATGTGTGGAAGACTACCTTCAAAGCCAAGGAGGGCCTTTTCGAATGGTTAGTTATGCCTTTCGGATTGACAAATGCTCCTGCAACCTTCATGAGGCTAATGGATGACATCTTGCGTCCATTCACCAAATCATTTGTAGTGGTACACTTGGATGACATCCTGATCTTCAGCCAGAGTTGGGAAGAGCACCTCCACCACATCCGGCAAGGTTCTCCAAACACTTTGGGAACACAAGTTATATGCCAATTTGGAGAAATGCACTTTTGGCATGACCTAGGTTCAGCATCTGGGATACATTATTGATGAATGGGGGGTTCATGTGGACCCAGCCAAGATCCAAGTCATTTGGGATTGGCCATATTAGACCACTGTGACAGAGCTCCGCATTTTTCTAGGTCTTGCCAACTTCTACCATAGGTTCATGTAGGGATTTTCTCATATCACTTGGATATTGAGTTAAGTCACCAAGGGAGGAGTGAAAGAAAAATTCTTTTGTTCTGAATCTCAATAGAAGGAACTCACAAAGTTGAAATATCGCCTCTGCTTGGCACCAGTGATCGCATTACTAGACTTGCAACAACCATTTGAGGTCGAGATAGATGCCTCTGACTATGCTATTGTGGTAGTCCTTACACAACACGGGCATCCAGTGGCATATCCCAGTGAGACACTTTCAGACACAGTCCGGATGTATCCCACTTATGACAAAGAAATGTATTCCATTGTATAGGCCTATCAACAATGGAAGAACTACATTTTGGGGAAGGAATCAGTCATCCACATAGACCACTAACCCCTGTAGCTCATATAGATCCAAGGGAAATTGCAGAATGATCGCCATTAGAAGTGGTCCACATACCTGCAACAATTCCATTTGAATATCATGTATAAGAAAGGTAGCACCAATAATGGTTCAAATTGCCTCAGTCGACCAACGATCATGGTGTTATCCACCGTGCTCAACTCTTGTGGGCATGAGACTTCTAATTGGCCAAGTTCTCTACAAAAATGACGCAGAATTCAGCCACACATACCAGACACTCTTGGAGGGTCAGCAAGTTCCAGATTTTCACCTCCAGGATGCCCCATTATGCCATCTAGGTCACCTTTGTGTTCCTTCAAGTGAGCATGCCAAGATTATTTGGGAAGCACACCACAGTTAGACAGCTTGCATTTCGTGGTCGTGAAAACAACGATAGTATTATAGAAGTATTTCTATTGGCCGAACCTTCGACAAGATGTCAGGAAGTACATTAGATCATGCACTTCTTCCGCCATTGCCAAAGCGACCATCAAGAATAAAGGCCTCTATACCCCACTGCCTACACCTAGTCGACCTTGGGAATCCATCTCCATGGATTACATGTCAGGAATTCCTTCTACTAGGTGTGGAAACGACTATGTTTTTGTGGTCGTGGACAGGTTCTCGAAGATGGCCACTATGGCTGTCTGCAAGAAGAATATCACAACAGAATCCACCACTAAACTCTTATTTGAATGAGTGTGGGTACACTTTGGGATCCCACAGTTTATCATCTCAGATCGGGATAGCAAGTTCCTCAGTACATTTTGGTCTAGTCTCTAGTCAACACTGGACACCAAACTCACTAAGTCCATAGCCTTCCATCCTCAAACTGACGGCCAGGCAAAGGTTGTCAACAGGATGATTGTACACATTCTACACATGTACAACTCAAAGCATCCATGCACATGGGATGAGAGCTTCCTCTATGTTCAACATAGCTACAATTAGGCTCTCCACAACTCGACTGGCCACAACCCTTTTGAGGTGGGCTTGGAACTCTAGCCACTATGTCCCATTGATTAGATTTATGTCCAGTCCAAAACAGATAAGGCAAACAACTTCATTGATCACATCCAACATATTCGCCAGGAGGTCCATGACATTCTAGAGAAATCAAATGCCAAGTTCAAGCAGTGACATGATCAACATCAGGTGCCACCCAAGTTTTAGGTGGGTGACAAAGTCTAGTTGCATTTGCAAAAGGAATGTCTTACAAGAGCTTATCGAAAACTCAAACCACTCTGATATGGTCCTTACACCATTACCAAGGATGTGGGAGATAATGCATTTGAGCTCAACATTCCCCCATTCCTTGGCCTACACCCATTGTTCAATTTGGACCACCTTTGGCCATAGTTTCCACCATTACTAGACACATCCGACATTGCAGAAAAACTCAGACCCAAAGAGTTAAATCCAGATTGCATGGAAAAATATGCAACTGATTAGAACATGGACACACAGATCAAGCACACTCGCCAGTAGAATATCCAACTGTATCGAGTTGTCAAAGTAGGTCAACTCCTTCACCAGGGCAAGTGACTTACCAGGGACTAAGTTTAGCAGAAGTTTCCTCATCTCATGGAGGAAATCAAAGCAATAGGGACCATTGCTTCCTAAGCAGGGAACAATGATCTAGATGGATATTGGTGGCCACCTTCCATGTCCACTTGGACCCCCACCATTGTTTCTTTCAGCTTTTCAGTTTCCTTAATTGTAGCACAATTTACTATTTTTAGTAGTTTTTCGGGTCCTGAACTTCCTGAGTCGTTTTGAGGCCCTAAACGACCTTTTTTTGTGAACACTGGGAGAAACATGTGTCCATGGACTGAAGTCACTCTTCTCAAAATTGTATTTCTCGGATAGATCTTTCTAACGAGATATTGTGCACATTAGACGAAGATCGTATGCCAAAGTTACGACGTCGGGAAGTTGATGTAACAATTTACCCAAACAGGGCCCGCAGTTTGGTGTTTCATCTTCTAGGGTTAGGTTTTTGGATATTTATGGGTTTCCATTGTTTCTCAACAACAAATAGGCCTTTGAGCCTCATTGTAACATAGTTTAGAGGCATGTAGCCGCCACATCTCTTCTCAGAGATAAGCTACCATCGCCCTAGCTAGTTTAATTCCATTTATGTTTGTAAGCATATTTTAGTATTTACAGTAATGAAATGAAGTATTCTTTCCATTGCATCTCTATATTTATGGTTATATCTATAATTTGTTGCGATCCTATTTAAAAGCTAAGAACTTTGTACAAAATCAACCTTTTCAGATTTTATTCCAATGGTTGAATTGGTTAGGGCCTCAAACAAATTGGAATGAATGGATCAATCTATTAATGTGATATACTAATAACATTTCTTCATTATCAACAAATTAACATCCAAAAAATAGATTCCTAAATATTCCATAGCCTATAGGATATTTGAAAATTACTCAAGCAAAGAAAATCAATCTTGAAAAAAGCAAATGAAGGAGAGAGAGAAAGAGTGGCAAGGTAGATAGGGGGGTGGAAGATAAAGTGAGGGATGGATACAAAAAAAGTAAGCGATGGGAGGAGAGAGAGTGTGGGGTAGAAAATAGAGAGAGAGGGGGGAAGAAATTGGAGAAGGAAGAGAGAGGAAGAGATAGAAAAGTGGGTGAGAGAGTAATGGTAGAGGTGGATGGATGTATGGTGAGGGATAGGTAAAGAAAAAGTTGTTGACAGAGATGGGTTAAATATAAGGGGAAGGAGAGAGTGGAATATGGAGAGAGATAGAGAGAGAGATAGTGAGGGGTGGATGTGAGGATGGGAGGGGGAAGGGAGAGGGAGGGACGGATGGAGAAATACACTAACGAATGCGATGGAGAGTAAGAGAGATTGTAGAGTGGGCAGATATATCTATATCTATATATAATATATATATATATATAATATATATATATATAGAGAGAGAGAGAGAGAAGAGAGAGAGGAGAGAGAGAGAGAGAGAGAGAAGGAAAATGTGTCTCTTTCAATATCTATCCATCTATCTCTCTTGTCCCTCCCTCTTCCTCTCATCCTCACCCTCTCTCTCTCCCTTTCCCTCCCACTATCATCTCTCTCACCTACCTCATCTTTCTCTCTCTCTCTTTGTCTCTCTCTCTCTCCCTCGCTACCCAACCTATATATATCTCTCTCTCTTCCTCCCTCTGTATCTCTCTTATTTTCCCTCACTCTCTCTAAATCTATCTCACCTCTCTAACTCTGTATATTTCTCCCTACATCCTTCCTCTTCTCTCTATATATATAATGCATAAAAAATAAAATAAACCATAAAGAATGAGAATTTGCTAAAATCAAACCCACCAGGTATAAGGTAAGCAAGATCTTCTCTACTTTCATCCGCTTCAACCTGTATAAGGTAAGCAAGATCTTCTCTTCGCATTCTTCCAAACCTACCATGCCTTGTTTTTCAGCTTGGCCCAAGCACTAAGCTTCACCCCTGCTAAACCTGTTTCACCAGCTTCACCCAGTTCCCTACAACCATGAACCGGCCCTTGTTCCACTTGTATGTGAAACTAGCTTCCTTCACCTGCAAGTACCTGTTTCTACTGTCATCAACCCGAATATCAACTCTCATACCAACTGTCACGCCCCCAAGCCTACGGTAGTCTTCCAACAATGCTAGGCGAGGTGCGACACTACCAACCGTTTTCTTTTCATCAATACTTACGATTGTAGAATACACCTTAACAATCCATACTTAGTTTTATTTTCGTTACCAATTATTATTAATGTGCCTTTATACAATTGAACACCCATACACATTCATTATCAACAACATTATACAAGATAAATGCACAACAGTATAAAGGGAGGGGAAACTCCTTGCAATATGAGTGTTCCCGATATCAATATATTATACAATCTTCACTTTTACAAAGTATAGACTAAGTACTTGGGAAACCCCAAATTTATACTTAGCCAAATTTCCAACTTCAACAAACTCGGTTGCCGAGCTCGTCGGCACCTCCGCACGGCCGCCGCATGACTCACCAACCCGTTGTTCGCCTCGTCGCACGTTTTCACTTGGCTCGCACTTCGTTGGTCATCAAACACCCAAACCGTGTATACCTGCCCACACGTAGTTCCACTTGCCAACCCTTGGCAACCGCCCAAATTGTGTGAAACAACGCGTAGTACTGCCTGCCGAACTCTATGACCTCCAGTTCCAACCTTCGTCCCCACCGTTTCGTCGTGCCCTCACCTGGCTGCCCATCCGCACGCCTTCACCGTGTCAACCAACTCTCCTCCGTGCACACTTGCACGACGGGTGGGTGCTCCCCGAGTCACCAAAAACCCGTGCCAAGTCGTCACACAAAGTCAGGCGCCACACACCTGTGCACGCCCTTCTCCAACAGGTGGGTGACCCTGCCCGCGCCCTTCACCCAAGACAAAGATGTGCGTTCCTCTGTGTGGCTTCGCCCAAGAACGGGCACATCACCAATCTGCGCCCTCCTTCCTTGATGCGTCACCTTCACCTATTCTGTGCACTTCTTCTTGAGCGATGAGCGATGTTGGATTGAATGCCAAATGATTCAACGCATCACTTTTTTATACCAAGCGTGGGGCGAAGTCCAGGCTGCCTAGTCGACTTGCCAACGCCCTCAACTCCATCGCACAAGCCTTTAACCATGAGTCGGCCTTCCCTTCAAACGCCCACAAGCAAGGTCGGCCTCCATAGGGTTAAACCCATGCTTCATGCCATATAAATGCTCGCCCTCTCCTTCTACCATGCGCATAATACCATCGCATGCTCATGAGGGAGCTCGCACTTCAACCGTAGAACGTAGGTCGTTACATCCTCCTCCACCTGAAATTGTTGTCGTCCCCGACAACATACCATCCTGGAAACCGTCTGTCACCAAGATCACCATACCAAGGTATACACCTATCGGTATGTCATACATGGGAAATCATCTCAATCCATGATCATCAACCACCCTATCACAATCTTCACATTCTGCTCTCCATCGTGGAAGGTTGGTCCCTCCATCTCAAGCTACATGCCCACTACAACATCTCGTGTCGACCTCATCATGTGTCGTCCCTGTGTGAACTGCTGCCATGATACTCCAACACAATGTTAACACATCTCTGCACACTGTTAACCCCCATGTCTGAACTAGTTGGGTAGCTAATCCAACTGTCATGCTCAAACCATGAGAATGCACTTCCTCATGCCACCATCAGTGGTTTCTCAGAACATCTCTTCACATCATCAACTTGATCAAGAATCCATCTCCATACAAGTGTAACCCTTGCTCAGGTCCATGAAGTAGCCCTCATCTCATCTGCAACATGCTTTCCATGATGTTTGGTGTCAATGTGCTGCATGAAATCAGCCACACCTATCCCAACATCATCATCCATATGTGTGCCTCCTCAATATGAAGAGACCATCTCATCAAACTCCAACTCTCGGTGTGCCACATCCAAGTCCGTGAAGCAACCTTCATCATATATGAAATGTGTCATCCCTCAAGTTTTCCACAGAAGCAAGTATACACATGTCTCACCTATCCATGTGCTACCCATGATCATAGATCAATCAGCTCCCATGTGTCAAAAGGTGGTTGAGTCTTGGCTCAACCTATATCCAAGTGTTGCCACCTAGGCATCATCCTCGTCGTAACTCCATCACTCCAAAGTGTCTCATATCGATCCTACACATGAAGTCACTCTTTCAAGCCATTCCCATGCATGCACTTGAAAGTATGCACCCCATCCTGCATCAAAGACTTTGACCTCAGTTCCTCAATGCATCAGATCCTCCAAGTCCACCATATATAAAGTCCCCAAAAGTCACAAAAATCTCATGTCATCATGAGCTCCATTAACCATCCCCAACCAACATCTTAGCAAGCATACAAGTCTCGGCCCAAAGGTCTCTGCAAGATGCCTCAACTCTCCATGTAGTAGGAATGCTCCATACTATTCTCACAATCCCATCCAAGTCCATGGCCCTTGTTGTACAAGAGTGCACAACCTCTCCATCGGCTCATAAGTAAAACATCTCCATGTCACATCAGCAAATCCATCTGCACAACATCCCTGCCTTGGCACTCCTCATTGGATGTCCATAAGTGACATCTCTACAAGTGCTACCACACAATGTCCCTGCATAAGACTGTAATGCTCCATGTCTCAAACCTAATGTCCATGACTAAGTTTCCATGTAGTCCAACCAAATAGACCCATCACAACAATCGGTCATCCTCATCCAAGTCTGCAATCTTCGGTCTAGTGAACTCGGTCACCCAACCATATCATCATCATATCATGAGCCTCTCCATCATAGCTCCCCCACTAAAGGTTCCACCAAGACTTGCTCTTCGGCCATGAGAAGTCCACCCAAGTGTGTGCCCTCCAATCTGTCCATGAGTCATGCCGGCACTTAGCCAATGTGACTAAAGCATGACCCATTCATCCGCAATGATCATCATGTTCCTCCCTTGTCATGGGACTTTGTACCTTCTACCATAAGGTCACAAACAACCCGAACAAGTTCTGCAACAATCAACAATCATTGCTTCTCCATACAAGGTCTCATCATAGTCATCCATGGTAAGATGCTCCCTAGCATCGACAAACTGGTTTTGCCCTTCCCTGCATACAGTTCATCTACCAAATGCTCAAGTGAAACACAAGTATCAATACTTACTTCATCATCATGAGGCTCCTCTATATGAGTATCTTCAATCATCCATGTCTGCAAATTGCATGATCTTGGCCCAACTTTATCAATCTCAAGTTCATCCACCATCATGGTCATATCTGCAATATCTTCCACTATCACGACTTCCTCTTCCTTGTTTGCACAATCTACAACTTCATCTTGCTCCATTGACCAACCATGTTGAAGGAGTTCGTCTTCAACATTCTTTTCCAAGACTGCAAGCTCCTCTAGAATTCGGGGATTCTCTTCTTTCATGCACTTCAAACTGTATGAGGTAAGCAACAGCTTCCCTTCACATTCTTCCAAACCTGCCATGCCTCGTTGTTCAGCTTGGCCCAAGCACTAAGCTTCACCCCTACTAAACCTGTTTCACCAGCTTCACCCAGTTCCCTACAACCATGAACCGACCCTTGTTCCACTTGTATGTGAGACTAGATTCCTTCACCTGCAAGTACCTACTTCCACTGTCATCAACCCGGATATCAGCTTTGATAGCAACTGTCACACCCCCAAGCCTACGGTAGTCTTCCAACCGTGCTAGGCAAGGTGTGGCACTACCAACCGTTTTCTTTTCACCAATACTTATGATTGTAGACTACGCCCTAACAATCCATACTTATTTTTATTTTCATTACCAAGTATTATTAATGTGCCTTTATACCAATGAACACCGATACACATTCATTATCAACAACATTATACAAGAGAAATGCACAACAATATAAAGGGAGGGGCAACTCCTTGCAATATGAGTCTGCCCGATATCAATATATTATACAATCTTCACTTTTACAAAGTGTAGACTAAGTCCTTGGGAAACCCCAAATTTATACTTAGCCAAATTTCCAACTTCGACAAACTCGATTGTCCAGCTCGTCGACACCTCCACACAGTCGTTGCATGACTCACCAACCCGTCGTTCTTCTCATCTCACGTTTTCACGCGGCGCGCACTTCGTTGGTCATCAAACACCCAAACCGTGTATACCTGCCCACACGTAGTCCCACTTGCGAACCCTTGGCAACCACCCAAATCGTGTGAAATAGCACGTAGTACCGCTTGCCCAATTCTACGACCTCCGGTTCCAACCTTAGTCTCAACCATTCCGTCGTGCACGACGTGCCCTCACCCGGCCGCCCGTCCGCACGCCTTCACCGTGTCAACCAACTCTCCTCTGTGCACACTTGCATGATGGGTGGGTGCTCCCCGAGTCACCCAAAACCCGTGCCAAGTCGTCGCACAAAGTCGGGCGCCGCACACCCGTGCATGCCCTTCTCCAATCGGCAGGCCCTTCACCCAAGACCAAGATGTGCGTTCCTCCGTGCGGCTTCGCCCAAGAACGGGCACATCACCAATCTGCGCCCTCCTTCCTTGCTGCGTCACCTTCACCTGTTCTGCGCACTTCTTCTTGAGCGATGAGCGATGTTGGATTGAATGCCAAATGATTCGACACATCACTTGTTTATACCAAGCATGGGGTGAAGTCTAGGCTGCCTAGCCGACTTGCCCACGCCCTCAACTCCATCGCACAAGCCTTTAACCATGAGTCAGCCTTCCCTTCAAACGCCCACATGCAAGGTCGGCCTCCATAAGGTTACACCCATGCTTCACGCCATATAAATGTTCGCCCTCTCCTTGTACCATGCGCATAATACCATTGCACGCTCATGAGGGAGCTCGCACTTCAACCGTAGAACACAGGTCGTTACAGTTCATCTCACTGCTTTGCCATAAAAGCATTCATCTAACTACACAACCATTCCTCTCTTTTGCAGACGCAATCATCTCACTATAAGGATGTGGTTAGAGGATAGTAAGTTACAATTTTATAAATTAATCTCAAGAGAATAACATTGAAGAATGTTTCATTGGCCAATATAGTTGCATAAAATATGTCTTATCAAAAAAAATTATAAAAAAGTAATAGATAATTTATCAATGAATTTCTTATATTTATTTAGAATTTTAAATTTACTTCATTTAGAAAAGGTATAGGGTGATGGTTGATTTTGTGATATCAATGTGCTTCGCAAATATCTATAAGATAGATAGAGGAAATTTGAAATTTACACTTTGATTCTTTAACTCTTTACGAATATTTTTTATAAATAGAAAATAACTTATTAATCATGAAACGAATAAACCAACTTTTTGCAATGTGTCAATATATAGGAATTCCTACACTATGGAATGAATTAGAATTTGAAAACAGTGTCATGTTTTAGTTTATTCATGAACTTCGTAGTTGATATCCCTTTCGAATCTTTTGCCCTCGCCTTTTTTGTAGATATCGGTCACATTAAAAAAAAAAAAAAAAAAATCCAATTACTTTTGACCATTTCTGTAAAGGTTAATAAAGTTATTCTTCATTTGTTTAAAAATATTATTACTAAACTCACGGAGTTAGTCACTAGTGTTTATCACGTTCAAATTGGTTAAGTGAACGTGACCGGGAATCTGGAGAAAATACGTAGATTAAGGATTAGCCAAATGTAATGTTTTATAAAATATTGTAATTTTCATTAGGATAGTGATTTGGTCCTTCGGTATATCTGTCTTTCAATGGTTTTTAAAGTAATTGTGATGGAAAACTTTTATCATGATGTGATTTAAAATAATTATTTTCGATGTGATTTAAAATAATTATTTTCGAGGTAATTTTTATGTTTTTCTAATCTGTAGTAATAATTAAAAACTATTGTTAAAAAAATAAGTTTTTATAAAATTAGAAGATTTTTATGGAAAAAATGTTAAAATGTCATATTTTGTTTTTCTAAATATTTTTTATTCCGTAAAGTTAAAATTAAATTAAAATTAAATTAAAGTAAACATTATATATATATTTCACTCGATCACATTATATAAAATATTAAATTAAATTAAATGATTTAAAATTAAAATAGTCTATTATTCATGGGATGTGATATTAAGGCAATATTAAGGCTTTTTTTGATGTGTGTGATGGGATGTAATATTAAAGTTGGTGATGGGATGTAATATTAAGGCATTCCATGATGTGTGTGATGGGATGTAATATTAAAGCATTCTCTGATGTGGCAACCGGTTCAAAATATGGTGGGAGAAAATCCAAAAAATCCAACCATGTGAAGGGTTGATGTTAAGGGTTGGAGTTTCTCAACTCAAAAGTTATGTGTCTATAGTGATCTCAAAATATACACACTATATATCAAAGTTTCTAGAAAAATCAAATATTTCTAAATATAAATCCTTTCTAAAAAATTTTAGTAAAAAAATAATTGTCATTAAAATAATAAAATTGATTGAAATAAAATAAAAATAAAATAAAACAATACCAGTATAAATTTTCTTTAATAATAATAATATTTTAAAAAAACTTTAATTCATAATTAAAGCATAATATTTTTTAAAAATTTTTGGATAATGATTGTATTTAAAAAAAAAAATATTTTTAAAGCATAATAATTTTCAAATTTTTTTGATAATAATTAAAATTTAAAAAAATTAATTCATTTTTAAAGCATAATAATTTTTCAAAAATTGTAAATAAAAATTAAAGCCATAACCAAAAAATTGTGCCCTCTATTTGTTAGAGGTGGTTTTAAATTAAATAAAAATATGTCTTTTAATTTTTCACTTTAGTATTACTTTAGTCTTTTTTACTTCGCTTCAGTGTTTTTGACAGCTTCGAACTACTATAATGAAACTTTTAAACAAAATTATATAAAATAATAATTTAAATAAATTATATAAATATAAAATAGAAATAAATATTAAAAAATTAAGTTTATAAAGAAATTATGATTTATTTTACTTTTAATTGTACTAATAGGGGTTTTCCAATCCAGTAGGTAAGAAATGTTGATATTAAAATAAAAATTCTACATTATTAATTTTTTTTATCAATTTTTATTAGGTAGTTAAGGTAAATTTGAAATAAAACTAACACTATGCTAAAATAAAATTTTTAAGTTAATTTTTTTTATTAATTTTTGTTGTGTAGTTAAAATAAACTTGACTTTCCCAGATGGGGTTGGGCAAACAAATGATAACCATGCATCACGACTATCCCCTCACAACACATGACATAGTGCTCGGATTTAAGTTTGGTTTAAGGTGATGGTACCATTACCAATCAAATTCTTGAGAAGCAAGGTCTTGTATGCATGCTTGCCTCAGTGTTGGCTTTGCTGGTGAAATGTAGTGGCTACCCATCTTGCAGTAGTGTGGCTCAGTATTCACCCTCATTTTACCCTGACACAATTTCGAGTGGAGGGCTTCTTCCTTGCAGTGGGTTGGTGGAGAATTCAGGAGCAGTGAAGTCAATTTCATTCGTGGTGTTTAGGATAGCTTAGACCTCAGCTGGGTGCAGGTAACCCTTCTGTCTTGTTTTTGGGTCTCCAGCTTGTTCCTAATTTGTGAAGTGGTCGACCTCTAGGGTTATTTCTGTTTGAGGTGCGCGGTATGGAATTGGGCTCAGGAGGGTGGACTCAATAATTTTCTCAAAGGAGATTTTTGGTGTTTGTGTAAGTGGGCCTCAACTCCTCAATGCTTGGATAATGTCTCAGTTTCTTGTTTGGTTATGTATCTGCTTGGGTATCTTCTTCTTCTCTATCCAAGCCTGGCAATTGTGACCACCTTTTTCTTTGTTCTGGTCTATGTTTGTGGAATTCTATCTTTCGCCCCTAATTTACCCTGTGTTGTTGCTGGATAGGGGTCTGTTCTTCGTGGTTGGGCTTTTTGGCGAGTGTGGTGAAAGGAGTGAGACTCTGGAAGGTAGTCATTGTAATTATGAAGGGTGTTTTTGTTAGTGAGTTGGACATACAACCATCGATACCCTTTTGGAGTTTATTCCTACTGTGGATCTATTGCTCCTAGGTGGAGGAGGTTCCCTTGTGCTTCAGGCTGGACTTACTGCCCCTAATCGGATAGGTTTCTTATGGCTCCCTCTTAGCTTAATTTCATGAATCATTCTCGTCTAGTGGCAATTCCACGCCAACAAGGGTGGCCATGCCGTGGAGGTGACCATCGTATCTTTGCATGTCATCTTACCAACAATCATAGTTCTCCTTCAGATAATTCAGTAGCTGAGGAACGCGAAGGGGAGGTAGCTCATGCTCCGGGTCGCTCCCCAGGTCGCATGGATGCTCTAGCTTCTTTGGAATACATTGGAGATCAGCTGAGAGGGAATGAGGAAAACGTGGACAATCTCAGAGAGAACAGGTATGAGGACCAAACTGAATTGGTAGCTTACATGAATGATATATCGTTTAGCTAGAATGAAATTCTTGAGCAGCTGGACAATATTCGCCAGAGCCAATGACGAACCAATAAACATATTTGTGATCTGGAAGCACGAGTTGAACACATCGACATCCACATGCATGATCCTGCTAGATTTCTTGTTTCACCTCTTCTAGTTCCTCCCCAACGTCCTCCTTGATATGCTTCTATCGCTGTTTATGATCATTTTGTCTCCTTTTTGTGTTGTAAGGCTCTTCAGCCTAGGGGAAATAATGACTATATGGGTCTATCTCTAGAAAACTCCAACTCCCTTGGCAACAAGTCTAGTCGGAATGAGGTTCAAGGAGTTGTGGAGAAACATTTTGCACTACCTATTTTCACCAGCATAGATGCATCTTAAATATGGATCTAACATGAGCCCAGAGGGATCTAATTTCTTCACGTGCAAATATTTTTATGAGCCAATGTTATTTAAATGTTTTGTATAGTTACTTAAATTTTTTTTATTTTATTTTAGGTGACGTGAGCAAAATTTTAACTGTTATGATAGAAATAGACCATTATGCATCATACTTGGCTATATCATGAGAATATAATAGAAGAAGTTTGACTGACAAAGAAGAGGAAGAAGTTATGATAACCCATGGTATTGCCCATGATATTCATGTTGAATATAGCCTATTTAAAGGGAGAAATAAAGTTAGCCTAGATCCCATGGCATTGCCCATGATATTCATGTGGAATATAGCCTATTTGAAAGGGGAAATTAAAGTAACCTAGATCCATCTCAACTCTGGATCTACCAAGCAGTGAGAGGGATCAAATATCTTAACATACACATACCTTAAGATGGAAAATGATTTGATGCCTCCCAACACTTAATAGATCCAAAATTAAAATGATTATAAGCTTATTGTATATATACTTACTTCTAATATAAAATATACATTAAATTTAACTTATTATATTTTTAAATTTAACTATATTTCATCTAAAATTTAAATACAAATATAAATAAAATAAGATATAACTAAAAACAAAAAACATTGGCATTTATTTTAGCGAAAAATTAATCTTATGTTTTTTATTATTTAAATAAAATAACACATATTTTTTGTGATGTAGAAATTTTGTGAGTAAGAGATCAAAGGGTAAGTAACTTTATTTACGAAAAGAAAGAGAGATAATAGCTACACAATTGTAAAGTAAATATGAGATTAAACTATTTCTTTAGATAAAAAAAAAATAAGATTAATCAAAAATTAAAAAAAAATATTTAATTAATTTTAAGTATGAAACTAAAATAAATTAAATGTAATTTATAAATTTATCATAATTTCAAGCAACCAGGGAAAACTTTATGTCAACTTAAAATATGATTCAATTTTATTGCTACTGTGTTTTTTTCTGAAACTAAAATAGATTTACATTAATCTTAAGTAAAAGCAAACCTTTCAACCTCAAAAATTATTCTTCAAAGTTGTTGAGTCGCAATCATCCTCTCATCGGATATTCTCATATTATTCTTTAAGTTGTTGAGTGGCAATCATCCTCTCAGCCGATATTCTCCACTTAAAAAAATTCAAACAATTATTCAGTTGCAACCAACCATTGATCGGTACCTGTCAAATAGAAATCCGATTCTGCTATTATAAAATTTGATCGTGGTATCTAACCATCATGTATCAATTAAACGTGCGGAGTACCCAGCAGGTCACATTTAGGGGGCTGGAAACAGACGTCCTGGTCACGGCCGAGCCACAGCAACGACGATAAGATTTTCCTGCTGGAAGGCAAGTTGGACATGCTTCCACACACTCCAAAATATGAAATGCTACAGCTTCAACTCTATAAGGCCATTGAATTGAACAGCTGCCACAACAATGCCAAGACTTCTTGTCGCACAGGGGCGGGGCACAGAAGACATAGAGGAGCTGGTTATGGCGACGGCCATGAAATTAGAAATTGAGTACAGTGTTTTCCTTATAGTCAGTCTAGTTGGTACGGGTATGCGCTTAGCAGTTGCTGATCCTGAGACTTCTACCGTTTGGAGCAATTGTGGGCATAGCGGCAATTCTACATATAGAAACGGTAGCGCGTTTGGGCATAATCTAAACAAGGTTTTGGATTCACTGGTGAATAATGTTTATGCCACAGGATTCAATACTTCAACTTATGTTCCTAAGGGGAAAAACAGCAATAGTACTATTTACGGGCTTGTCCAGTGCAGGGGAGATTTGGATTCTTCCGATTGCAAGGACTGCGCATCGACAGCCAAAGCAAATCTTGTTCGGGGATGCCGCAACACTTCTGGATTCATTCAACTAGATGGTTGTTTCTTGCGTTATGACAGTCATAAATTTTACAACGATATTGAGAGTAGGAATAGTACGCCAATAAGTGTTCTCTGCAACACTGACAACAGCACTCAGCCACAGCAGTTCACAGATGGTGTTAAGGCCCGCCTCAAAAATATTACCCTTGAAGCTTGTCAGAGTCCCAAACTTTTCGCTGCAGATACAGTATCGCGGCCTTCTAGTCTAACGGGGAAAATCTACAGCTTAGCGCAGTGTTGGAGAGATCTGTCCCGGACAAGTTGCAGATTGTGCTTAACTTATGCCTTCGATAAAATATTTTCATGCCAAAGTGGAGCTATTGGGGCACAATTCGGATCTGAGAACTGCTATTTGCGTTACGAGGTTTATGAATTCTTCAACATTTCCGTTCTCTGTCCAACTCCAGCAGAAAGTCCTCCCGTTTCCTCCGGTATATTCTTCACCTATTATACGATGATAAGTAATATAGTAGTTTAACTCTAGGAACTAATGCACAAACCTATTGCGAATATATGTGCAAATTTGCAGAAAGAAAAAATGGCAGGATGCTTGCAATATCTATGGGCGCAGTCGCTGGCGGGATTGTTGGATTCATTGTGGCCATAGTGATTATGAGGAGGAAAAGTTTCTCTTGTCTCAAACGTACGGAAGTGAAATCTAGAACTGGGGATTCTGTAATTGCAGCTCAATATACAGGTGAAGGATCTCAGATACCATGATTAGTTTTTCTATTGTGATCTGTTCACCTATTTCTGTGGCCAGATATAAGGAAGCCCTGTAACTATTTTCGCAGGTGGAAAAAGAGAATCTATCGTACCGCTCACCATATCGAAATTGAATTCCCAATTCATTTTCAAGTACGATATTCTGAGGGAGGCTACTTCCAATTTTAATGCAAGGAACAAGCTCGGCGGGGGAGGTTTTGGATCCGTCTTTAAGGTGAGAGCGTAGGATCAATGCTTTGGAATAGGTGTCTGAAAGTCGCAGCTCCAAATGATCACATGGAGAATAAAGATAATTTTGAATTGCTTTGATGTGCAGGGCGTTTTACCTGATGGCAGACAGGTTGCAGTTAAAAGGTTGTATATAGGTTCAAGGCAAGGAGACGCTGAATTTCGGAATGAAGCAAGTCTCATCAGCCGTTTTCAGCACAGGAATCTTGTCAAATTGCTTGGTTGCTGCGTAGAAAGCTCAGAAAGGCTACTGGTTTACGAGTACCTCCAGAACAGTAGTCTCGACAAGATTCTATTCGGTTCCTTCTAGCCCATTAACTGCATAATCACTGGATGTGTCCTGGATTTGTATTAGTGGATATATCCTGGATTTGTTTCTAATATTTTTAATGTGTGATGCTTTGCAGATGCAACAAAACCTCATTTACTTGACTGGAAAGAGAGGCATGAGATCATGGTGGGAGCTGCACGTGGGCTAACCTATCTTCACGAGGGATCTGAGATTCGGATCATCCACAGAGATATTAAAGCCAGCAATATATTACTGGATCGTAAATATAGACCAAAAATAGCGGACTTTGGGTTAGCCAGATTTTTGGCAGGAGACCAGAGCCACGTCAGCACTAACGTTGTAGGAACTTTGTAAGAATTTTCTCACTGTTAATTTCTTGTGGCTCCACACTTTTTCTTCAAACAGATTACAGTGCATAAACCAACGAGCCAATTAGAAGCCGCAGTATATCCTAATAGCCAACTTTCTGCCTCTTCCAGCTATAGTCAAATGGGAGAATAAAAAAAATATATCCTGGTAAATTATTTTTGTTTCATGAAATTGAATATGAATTGTATGATTAGAATGCAATAGAGGTTTAGGGCTTGCTAAATCCATATGTGAAACCAAATTTGTCATTTCAATCAATTTCGTTTTCAGTTTTAATAAATATTCCATCCCCAGATTGAGATTATGAGAAAAACTTTCGGAAAACTTTAGGAGCCAATTACATTATGGTATATATTTTAATGTGTTTTGAACCAGTAAATGTGGTTCATCCAGAACAACTTGTCTATAACTTAATATGAAGCACAGAAATCTCAATTCCTACGGATTGAGATTCTTGTAACATCATTTCTGAAAAATGGCAAAACGGTATGATCACTTTTTTTAAGTCTTAAGATGTGCAGATTTCATAGTAATAATATTGTGCAGAGGTTACATGGCCCCGGAGTACGCCTTACACGGACAGTTGACAGAGAAAGTAGATGTATTTGCCTTTGGAGTACTTGTACTTGAGATTATCAGCGGAAAAAGGAGTCAGAGTTTGGTTCATGACGCAGAGTTTCTCGTCGAAGGAGTATGGCTCATATGATCTCATCTCGAAGTAGAATTTTTCTCAGATCTCCATAACGTTTTGATCCCTTGCTAACTGAAGTTATATGTTTTGTTTGTATCGACCAATTACCAGACATGGAGACTATATAAAGCGGAGAGAGCTTTAGAAGTAATCGATCCCGCGTTGAAGGGCAGTTATTCATCGGAGGAAGGGATTAGGGTGATCCAAATTGGTCTTTTATGTACGCAAGCAGCTGCAGCGTTGCGGCCATCAATGTCGCAGGTGGTGTTTATGCTGACAAATGAGCGAGAAAATCTACCTTCGCCCACAAAGCCTGGTTTCGTAGATCTGGATGGTGTGGTGGGGACAAATGACAAAGTTAAACGTCCTACAGTTACTGTTACTCCCCCTCAGGATCCGGATAAACCATCGAGCAGTGCAGATATTTCTTCACATGGACCTTCCGATACTCAATCTGGAGGTGCTTACCCTTCATCAAGCATTTTGTAGCGGAGATGACAGTCAGTTGGCCTCTCTGTATTATCTTTATCTTTGTTTATTATAAAACGGCATTATCTTATTTCCCAATTATGTCAAAATCAATAATTTCTCAATTATATCAAAATGATTTTTAAATCAGGAAATTAGTGAAGCACGGAAAGTCATAAGATGAATTGTCCAGTTACACTTGCAGACTCTGCGTAATTATCTTGGAGAATAAATAGGTAGTTGATCGAAGTATCAATTCATTCAAAACAATTGGGACTCATGTGACTTACTGTGCAAAATTGATTGGTCCTGTTTGTCTATTACGACAAGAGGGCATCAATAGTTTTAGTATTGATAGACAAGAGGGCATCAATAGCATTAATATTAAATGATTGATATGTACATAATTCTGTAATAGCGTTAGTATTAGATGGTTGATATGTACATAATTCTGTAATGCTATGCTTTGTGTATTTCCTATAAAGTGCATCATTTCCCCATTTCTCGAGTTGACCTAGGATCGTTGAAATGATGAATGTGTTATTTTAAATATTCCATATATATTACAATTCATACAAAATATGTGATATGTATTAATTTTTATTAGATTTATTAAAATTGCATATACATATATATATTGATTATAATTTATTATTAGTCCTTGCTATTTGGCAATGGCCACGGACTATAGTAATCGAAATGTCTTACTTTAGCATTACTTTGTGTGATTTTGTATGAGTTATATGACTTATAGCTTAATGTTTTCTTGAGTCGAGTTTTTATGGCCAATGAAATTTCAGTGTCAATTTCAGTCGTCTTATTTGGCCTCATACCGAGGCATATGAGGCCAAAGCTTAGGGTAAAATAGGTATTAAACCACCATTTCAAACGCTATGAATTAATGTTAGCATTAACTCTTAAACATTTTATGTTAAGGCATATGTATCACTGCTACAATACTCCTGCTACTGCATGTACTCCCGCAGTGTACTCTTGCGGTGTACTCCTTCTACCGCATGTACTCCTGCCACCGCATGTACCACCGTTACATGTATGCCTGCCACCACATCTATGCCTTTTGTGGGCATGTAACAGGTGCCAAATGTTCCACCCAAACCCATTGCAATTCTATCTTTCAATCCCTGAGCTACTCCTGTGGCCGTTCCAACTATAGAAGTGGCAGCCTCCAAGGCTACAGATCGAACAATATTTTCATTAAAATTTTCGCTGCGGGCATCTCCGGCTCTGAAATCCTGTGGTTCATCTGAAACATTGGAATGTCTATTAAGGTCTGTGCCCTCAAGCTTATTCTCTGCATATTTGAACTCATTCGAGCCGGATTCCTCCGTATCTCCATGGGTGGCACTCGGACTCTGATCCTTTACAGTGGAATCCCCGTATCCGACGTCAGCGGCCATATCCGTTTTGCTGGAATCGAACCCGCAAACTTCACCAGCTCGTTGAATCAGTTTCTCCATAGCGGGTTCTTCAATTATAGTTGGCTTCATCACTCCAGCAGGAAGTGGAGGAGATTTAGCAAAGGTAAAGTTGTCCTCAATTCTCTCCATTTCATCCTGTTCATCCAATACATTTTCTTGCGCTTCTTTTCGCCCGCTGTAATTAGGAAGTGCATCAAATTCAGTTTGAAGAGTTAAATCTGGTGTCGCTGTACCAGTAGTACCAATATCTTGGACTTGATGCGTCATGTAATCATCTAATTTCTGCAGATCGTAAGCAGCTTCTTTCAACTGCAAAATCGGAGCGATGCCTGCCGATGACTGACCTGCGACCATTAAATCAAGAAATTACAGTATTGCAATGCATTCAGTGACGGGAAACATAAATTCAAAGTGTAGTGTGTAGAGCTATAGATATACCTGGAGCTGCAGGCACATCCTGCTGTCTTCTCGCTGTTTAACAATATTAATATTTCTTACACAACTCTATGAAGCAGTATTGATCAAGCTCTTTCATTACCAATACTTACACGGGTACTAGTAATATGCATAATCCGTATGTGTTTCTTATTTATATAATGTGTAGAGCTTATAACTCATATAACAGAACACCTTATACTAGTAGTGCTTAGTTAATACGAGTGTTTAAGCTAATGTATTCTGCGTAATCAATGATGTGTACATTACACAAGCTTGTAACCTGATTAGAACAGTGATAGTATAGATTATGGAACTGCTTATCCAACATAGATAGTATTATACCTTAGCAGCTTGAGTACTAACCTCATATTAATCATTGAATATGAGTTACATTGGTGTAATCAATAGAGCTAGTATTAAAGGTTAGAGTGTACTTACTGAAAGGCATCACAGTGAAAAAAAGTTCTGATTATTTCTTCATGAATCTGCATTCCATCTTCCAGAGTTGCCAGGCTTGCACATGCTGACAGAACACTCGTAAACGTCTTCAAGCTAGGCTCCAATCCGGCAAACTACGTTTGCCAGAAAAGTCAATCATGGTGGTCCAGGAGACAACATCTCGCTGAGGCATTTTGTCAAATACTTGGCATGCAATCTTTGTTCTTTCACATTTTGCATACATATCTACAAGAGCATTTGCCACAACAATATCAGAATGAAAGCCATATCTAATTATCTCTTCATGAATCTCCATACCCCGTTCCAGATCTTTCGAGTTCGCACACGTAGGGAGAACACTGGCAAAGGTGAACTGATTAGGTAGTATGTTTGTTCGCTCCATTTGATAGAAGATATTTATGGCCTCCTGGGCAATCCCATTCCTGGCATAAGCTGCAATCATCACAGTCCACGAAAAATTATCTCTCTCAGGCATTTGATCAAAAACTCTGCGAGCATCCGCCAGACACCCGCAACTAACATACATGTTAACAAGCATGTTGTTTAAATACCTGTGAGGTGTTAATCCGCTCTGATGGATGTGGGCATGGATTAGTCTGCCGGCTAGTAATGCCCTATTCTCAATGCACTCCCACAACATATAAACGTACATGGAAGAATGTACGGGTTGGTCAAGGAAATGCAAAGAATCCAGAGCCTCCCTCAATTGGTTTTCATCATCAGGGTGGTGTGAGAAAGAAAGGGAATTGAATGCTTGTGTACTAAGAGCAGTGGTGAATAGCAACATTCCCTCAGCTCATGGTCGCTGCTACTGCAGGTACTAACCAAGCTTTTAAGTTTTTTCGCTCAACTATCCAACATGCATAGAATGGTACTTGTCACCGTTGTCCTGCGGTTCAGCCACGTTTCGATCATGCATTATGCGTTATGTTCAACCACCTCTCTTGTTATGTTCAAACAGGTTTCTGTGGCGCTTGGTTAGTCTCTCGTGGTGGGGCCAAAAACCCTGTTGGCCTTCTCTTAATAAAAAAATTATTATGAAACATGAATATTTAAACTAGACGCAGCTTTTATTACTTACATATCATGTGTGTTTTCCAACTTTATTTACTGACCACCTCCTATTACATGCTCTAATAATGCATTTTCAAGCAAATGGTCCGCACATAGAACCATACTTCAGAGGTTAAACAGAGTATTTGATATTTGAAAGAAATGAGACCATGATTAAAAATTAGTGGTAATGTTGATTACATATCTAGGCAACTGCGTTTTTTGTAAAACCTTCCAAACTATATGTATTTATTCGAGCATGGTTCACATGTGAATTGATAAAAGGCGTTTCAATGTTACATGTGGGAAAAGTATGAAGCCCAGGTACTCTTGAGCATTTTATGAATCAATTAATCATCCATGTGCATCCCCACGCTCCTAGCAAAACCACTAAGCTTGCAAAGGGCTTCTGTGTAGCAAAAAAAGCATCTTCAAATGCATAGAGTTGGAGTGGATTGGTAATAACTAAGTGACATCGGCAGGATTGCGATTTCATGTTATGGAAGAGACAAGAGGCATCTAAGACTTATGTGGAGGATCCAACCGATAGCTCGATATCCCATGGGTTTGTGGATCCATTGAGTAGGTTTCCCATGGGCACTGTACTTTCTTACTTGCCTCCTGAGAACAGGTTCCATACAGTAAATCTTAAGCGGTATTGAACTAGCGCTTTATACTGAGAGTGAAAGCCGATGCACTTCCTTCCCAAGGTTGTCCATGCCAAGAGGTACTACTAGCCTAGCCTTCAAACTGTCTTTAGTGAGTTAGTGAGTAAAACAACTCACCTGATGCAGTCCCACCTACCAGCCACTATATATCTCTTGCTACCTTCAACCTGTGATCAATCTCTATACCTCTTGGCAGTTCCTATATAGAAACTTATTCTCTAGAACTTCCTGCCTAAGAAGAGATATAATCTTCTTGCTCTCTGCGTTCGAACTTCTGCATGCATGCTTTGTTAAGGTTCTGTCGCTATTCCGCGTTGAACTTGCCCATGTTCTGTCTCTCGCCTGCAATTAAATGGCGAGCCTTAAAACTTGGCTGGCGGTAGAAGAGGGAGTTCCAG